>CM029378.1:26828368-26912730 GCA_017165825.1 Hepsetus odoe
GCCCTGTACCTAACAGGAAGCCAGTGAAGCGAGGAGAGTATGGGAGTTATGTGGTCGTACTTCCTGCTCCTGCTAACAATCCTAGCGGCTGTGTTCTGAATGCGCTGTAGGGTGCTTAATGTGCCCTGAGAGCTTCCAGAAAGTAGGGCATTACAGTAATCTAATCTACTGTATACAAATGCATGTACTACTTTTGCCGTGTCTTTCATTGACAGAAAGCGCCGTAGTTCGGCAATGTTCCGAAGGTGCAGGAAGCATGTCTTCGCAACTGCATTAACATGGGGATTAAATGAAAGATTTGAATCGAAAATAACACCAAGGTTACATGCCAGAGTACTAACTGAAAACTTCAACCCTGCATCCCGGATATGCGAAATGAAGTTGGCCCTGTCTACATCGCTACTACAAAACAAGAGCAGCTCAGTTTTTTCAGGGTTTAGTGAGAGGAAGTTGTTATTCATCCAATCCCTAATATCACTGAGACAGATAATTAAGGTGCCGGTTGATGCTTTATCACATGATTTAAAAGATAAGTATAGCTGAGTGTCATCAGCATAAGAGTGGTAACTAACATTATGCTTCCGTATAATAGTGCTTAGTGGGAGCATGTAGAGGGAGAAGAGCACTGGGCCCAACACCGACCCTTGTGGGACTCCATAGTTAACTAGTGACATAGGTGAGGGGGTGCCATAATCATCCATTTGGATGAAGTAGTAATGGTTTGTAAGATAGGAGCTGAACCATTTAAGGGCTGTTCCGCTAATGCCGACAGTGGAGTGAAGCCTATTTACTAAAATGGAGTGATCTACCGTGTCGAGATTGCAGATCTAAGAGAACAAGAACAGTGATGTTTCCTGCATCACTTGAGACCATTATATCATTCACCACTCTAGTTAGAGCAGTTTCTGTGCTATGGCCAAGCCGGAAGCCTGATTGGAATTTATCTAAGAGGTTATGAGTGTCTAGATATGACTGCAGTTGTCTCACAACTAGTTTTTCTAGAATCTTAGAGAGAAACGGGACATTAGAGATAGGTCTATAATTACTTGGTGAGCGAGGGTCCAAGTTAGGTTTTTTAAAATGTGGTCTAACCACTGCTGTTTTAAACTGATTGGGGACTACACCTGAGGTCAAGGATGCGTTCATGATATCAAGTATAGGTGTTGATAGCATTCCTAAGGATTCCTTCAGGAGCTTGGTTGGAATGGGATCTAACCGACAGGTTGTGGACTTTGCCTTGGTTATAACGGAAAATAGCTCAGAGTTATCAATGAGATTAAAATCACTAAAATATTGTGAGCACAATAGCACAAGTGGTAGTGGATTAATTCGAGGGCTAATAGGGCACATTTGGAGCCTAATGTTGTTAATTTTATCATTAAAAAACTTAAGAAACCTATCGTTAGTAATACTACACGCTGGCCTTTTATCAGTTTTGTCTGTTAGCTGAGCTAGTGTCTGAAATAAATAGCGGGGGTTATGCTTGTTGTTTTCAATAAGCTTTGAATAGTACTCAGTGCGAGCACTATATAGAGCTTTCTTATATTGTTTTAGTTTAGCAGACCATAGAGCCTGAGAGGCTTGGAGACCTGTTGTCTTCCATCTGTGTTCTAGCTTACGGCACTCCTGCTTAGCAGCCCGTGTGTGATCATTGAACCAGGGAGAGTGCCTGATAGTTCTGACCTTCTTTATCTTAATTGGGGCTACCTGATCAAGGATCTGCCCAACTACTGTATTGTACATGTCGGTGATGTCATTAACAGTTTTGTTACCGGTGAAGTCTATCTCTGTTACGGCCTCCATAAACTGAACAAATTTGCCCTGTTTAGGTGTCGTGTTGTACTAGTCCTTTCACTGAGGTACGGTGGAGACATATTAATCTCAAACGTGATTAAAGAATGGTCGGAAAAAAGTTTATTTAAGGAGTGGACCAGTACAGTATCAATGTCAAGTCCATACGAGATAATTAGATCTAGCGTGTGTCCTTGTACATGGGTAGGTCCTGATATATGCTGGGTGCAACCCACAGAATCGAGGAGCGTTAAGAAGCTTTTGGCACCTGCATCCGTCTCTGTATCAATATGTATGTTAAAGTCGCCTAGCATCACGAATCTAGTAAACCTAACAACCAAGTCAGAGAGCAGATTGCCAAATTCATTAATAAAGGCAGCATATGGTCCTGGAGGTCTATAAACTAATGGAGCGCTAAATCAGACCTAATGCTTAGCAGCATCACTTCAAATGTGTGGAAGCTCTCAGTAGTTTTTGAATCAACCTTAAATGATTCATCAAAAACTGCAGCCAGGCCACCACCACGTCCTACTGAGCGTGATTTATGCAGGTACGAGAACCCATAGGGTGAGGCTTCCACTAAGGGGATGGTGTCAGTGGGTCTAAGCCAAGTTTCAGTCAGTAGACAGATATCTGACTTTGTGTTGAGTACCATCTCATTAATAAGCACTGCCTTGTTTCCTAAGGAGCGAACATTCAGCAGTGAACATTTGATTTTAGTCGGACGCTGTGTTTTATTTGTTTTTATGATTGGTACTGGGAGCAGGTTACCAGCGCAGGAGCCCCTAGATTGGCATCTATACTGCTTCCTTATCGTACTAAGAATAGATATTCTCTTCTTAGTACGATAAGGAAGCAGTATAGATGCCAATCTAGGGGCTCCTGCGCTGGTAACCTGCTCACAGTACCCATAGTTCTGTAGGAAAATACCCTACCACTAGACCACCACCACCCACGCAGTGGGGATGGAAGGAGGAATGAGGTAGGTGTTTTCCTGAAGGAAGAGTACATGGAGAGTGTTTTGGAGGTGATGAGGGTGTCAGGGAGGGTGATGAGTTTGAAGTTGGAAGTTGAAGGTGTGATAATGAATGTTGTTAATGCTTATGCCCCACAAATTGGTTGTGAGATGGAAGAGAAGGAAGAATTATGGACTGAGTTAGATGAAGTGATAGAAAGTGTACCCAGGGGAGAGAGTGTGGTGATTGGTGAATTTAATGGTCATGTTGGTAAAGGTATCAGAGGTGATGAGGAGGTGATGGGTAGAATGGTTTCAAGGAGAGGAATGCTGAAGGTCAGATGGTTGTAGATTTTGCAAAAAGGATGGAAATGGCTGTAGTTAATACTTATTTTAAGAAGAGGGACAAGCACAGGGTGATGTATAAGAGTGGAGGAAGATGCTCACAGGTGAATTATATCCTTTGCAGGAGGGTCAGTCTGAAGGAGATTGAAGACTACAAAGTAGTGAGAGGGGAGAGTGTAGCTAAGCAGCGTAGGATGGTGGTCTGTAGGATGACCCTGGAGGTCAAAAAGAGGAGGAAAGTGAGGGCAGAGTCGAGGATCAAGTGGTGGAAGCTGAAGAAGGAGGACTGCAAGGTGGAATTGTATGATTGACAATTGAAGTTGGACAGTAAAGAGGGAGAAAAGGACCTATACCAATTGGCTAGGCAGAGAGACAGAGCTGGGAAAGATGTGCAGCAGGTCAGGGTGATTAAGGATAGAAATTTAAACGTACTCACAGGTGAACAGAGCAGATGCAAGGATTACTTTGAGGGGCTAAGGAATGAAGAAAATGAGAGCGAGAAAAGATTGGATGATGTGAGGATAGTGAATCAGAAAGTGCAGCAAATAAGCAAGATGGAAGTAAGGGCAGCAATGAAAAGGATGAAGAATAGAAAGGCCGTTGGACCAGATGACATACCGGTGGAAGCATGGAGGTGTTTAGGGGAGATGGCAGTTGAGTGTCTGACCAGATTGTTTAACACAATCTTGGAAAGTGAGAGGATGCCTGAGGAGTGGAAACATAGTGTACTGGTACCAATTTTCAAGAATAAGGGTGATGCACTGAGCTGTAGATCTAAAGAGGGATAAAGTTGGTCAGCCACAGCATGAAGTTCTGGATAAGAGCGTCTGCTGAATGCTGTAAATATAAATGGAGAAGTACAGAGAAGTTCAGAAGAAGTTACATTGTGCCTTTGTGGACTTGGAGAAAGCATATGACAGGTTGCCTAGAGAGGAGTTGTGGTTTTGTAGGAGGAAGTCACATATTACAGAGAAGTATGTGAGAGTAGTTCAGAATATGTATGCTGGCAGTGTAACAGTGGTCAAGTCAAGTCAAGTCAAGTCAAGTAGGATTTTATTGTCATTTCAGCCATATACACAGTACACAGTGAAACGAAATAAAGTTCCTCCAGGACCCTGGAGCTACACACAAGACAAGACACAACACAAGACAAGACAAGACACAAGACAACATAAGACACAAGATAGGGCAACAAGTGCAAGACAAGACAGACAACAACAGACGGCACGACAGACAGTACAATCATCCGTGGAGGGCTGCAGTGTTGTGGAACAAAGCAGCCCAGATAGATCACAGTGTGGCAGTGTGGTGGAGCGGTGTTACTGATAAAGTGCAGGAGTGCAACATGAGATAAATAAATAAATACAGGGTGACAAAGTGGACTGGGACTTTAGGAGTTCAACAGTCTGATGGCCAGGGGGAAGAAACTATTTCCCATCCTGGAAGTGGAGGCCCGTATGCTGCGGAACCTTTTTCCGGATGGCAGGAGGGAGAAGAGAGTGTGGGAGGGATCATCCACAATGCTGGTTGCTTTGCGGATGCAGCGAGTGGTGAAAATGTCATGTACAGAGGGCAGAGAGATCCCGATGATCTTCTCAGCTGTTCTCACTACCCGTTGTAGGGACTTGCGGTCTAAGACGTTGCAGTTCCCGTACCAGGCAGTAATGCAGCCGCTCAGGATGCTCTCAATGGTTCCTCTGTAAAAGATGGTGAGGATGGAAGGTGGGAGATGGGCTTTCCTCAGTCTGCGCAGGAAGTAGAGGCGCTGCTGGGCTTTTTTTGTGATGGAGCTGGTGTTGAGGGACCACGTGAGGTTGTGAGTGATGTGAACACCAAGAAACTTGGTGCTCTGAACCATCTCCACAGGTGAGGTGTTGATGATAAGTGGAGTGTGGTCCCGACGTGATCTCCTGAAGTCAACAACCATCTCTTTAGTCTTGTCGACGTTCAGAGACAGGTTGTTGGTTCTGCACCAGTCCGTCAGCTCTTGTATCTCCTCTCTGTAAGCTGCCTCGTCTCCACCGCTGATCAGACCCACCACGGTTGTATCATCAGCGAATTTGATGATGTGGTTCAAGCTGTGCTTGGCTGCACAGTCGTGGGTCATCAGTGTGAACAGCAGTGGGCTGAGCACACAGCCCTGGGGGGCTCCTGTGCTCAGTGTGATGGTGTTGGAGGTGCTGCTACTGATCCTGACTGACTGGGGTCTCCCAGTCAGGAAGTCCAGGATCCAGTTACAGAGGGAGGTGTTCAGGCCCAACAGCCTCAGCTTCTCACTCAGGTGCTGAGGGATGATGGTGTTGAATGCTGAACTGTAGTCGATGAACAGCATTCTAACGTAACTGTCCTTTCTGTCCAGATGAGAAAGGGCCAGATGGAGGGTGGTGGAGATTGCATCGTCCGTTGAGCGGTTGGGACGATACGCAAACTACCCTTCCATCTCTTGCACACAAAAAAAACCCTTCCTTCTCTCCATCATATCAGTTAATTCAAGAATGGGCAAGAATGGGCTCAGCGCTGATCCTTGATGGAAGGGTAGTAAGGGCAGGTGTTTTGGAGGTGGCTTTAAGTTGGGGTCATCATGGTCATCAAGAGGACACAGGTTCAAATCCCACCTCTAGGGCAGCAGTGGCCTAGTGGGTAGGGGAGTTGGCCCCCAATTGTGAAGATTGTGGATTCAGTTCCCTCACCAGTAGGTTGCCCTGAGGTAACCTTTAGCAAGGTACCTTCACTGCTCCCCGGGCGCTTCAATAGCTGCCCCTTGCTGTATGGGTGGAACGCAGAAGTTTAATTTCGTTGTGTGGTGATGTGCTGCATTTTACAATTACAAGGGTTTTCACCTTCACTTAGCACTAACACCATTGCGTTCTTGAGTAAAACCCTTAACCCTGAGTTGCTCCAGGGGGACTGTCTGCTAAATGCCATAAATGTAATTGTTTTACCATGCTGTGGATGGAAGGAGGAACGGGGTAGGTGTAATCCTGAAGGAAGAGTATGTGAAGAGTGTTTTGGAGGTGAAGATAGGGTGATGAGTTTGAAACTGTTAGTTGAAGGTGTGTTAATGAATACTGTTAGTGCTTATGCCCCACAAGTTGGTTGTGAGATAAAGAGGAAGAAGAATTCTGGAGTGAGTTAGATGAAGTGTTGGAGAGTGTATCCAGGGGAGAAAGAGTGGTGATTGGTGCAGACATTAACGGACATGTTCGTGAAGGTAACAGAGGTGATGAGTGGAAATGAATGTGACTATTCTTGTCATTGTGAGTACACAGCACAGCAAACAACAACGAAATGACACTTCTGCATGTAATCCATACACTCACACACATGCAGCAGCAGGCAGCTATTGAAAGCAACCAGGGAACAGTGACGGGGACAGTACATTGCTCAAGGGTACCTCAGGGCAACCTACTTGTAAGGGATTCAAACCCACAATCTTCCGATCCTGGGGCCAACTCCCTCACGACTAGGCCACCACTGCACCTAGTAGGTATGGTGTCAAGGAGCGGAATGCTGAAGGTCAGATGTTGGAGGATTTTGCGAAAAGGATGAAAATGGCTGTACTTATACTTATTATTATTGGGGCAGTGGTTAGGGAGTTGGCCCCATGATCAGAAGGTACCCTTGAGCAAGGTACTGTCCCTGTCACTGCTCCCCAGGCGCTTTCAATTGCTGCCCCCTGCTGCACATGTGTGAGTGTATGGATAAAATGCAGAGCTGTAATTGCTTTGTGGTTCACTGTGTGCTCACTCACAGTGTGTGTACTCACAATGACAAAAATAGTCACTTTCACTTTAAGAAGAAGTGTCCGGCTTTAACATCTATCACTGTAACCTGTTCCACCATCCACCACCATTGTAAAGTGCCTTGGGGCAACTGTGTTGTAAAAGGCGCTATATAAGAATAAATTGAAATTGAAAATTGAAATTGAAGAAGGAGGACTGCAAGGTGGAATTCAGGCAGGAGTTAACACAGGCACTGGGAGGTGTTGAAGAGCTACTGGATTGCTGGGAAAATACTGCAGAAGTGTTAAGGCAGACAACTAGAAAGGTAGATAAGGAAACCTGGTAGTGGAAACAAAAAGTGGGATAGTCAGAGAGATGAAGAAAGTAGACAGAAATACAAAGAGATGTAGCACAGGGCGAAGAAAGCAGTGGCGAAGGCTAAAGATAAGGTGTATATTGAATTCTACGAGAAGTTGGACAGTAAGGAGGGAGAAAAGAACCTATACTGACTGGCTAGACAGCTGGGAAATAGGTCAGCGCGATTAAGGATAGAAATGGAAACGTACTCACAAGTTCACAGAGCATGCTGAGCAGATGGAAGGAGTACTTTAAGCGGCTGAAGAATGAAGAGAGAGAGAGAGAGAGAGAGAGAGAGAGAGAGAGAGAGAGAGAGAATCAGAGANAAGGACTTAAGCCTTCTCGGTGCATATACAACTCTCAGGAATAAATCTTCACAAAAATACTATAGAAAACAAAGGGAGAGAGAGAGAGAGAGAGAGAGAGAGAGAGAGAGAGAGAGAGAGAGAGAGAGAGAAGATAGGATGATGTGAAGATAGTGAACCAGGGAGTGCAGAAAATAAGCAAGATGGAAGTTTGGGCAGCGATGAAGAAGATGATGAATGGAAAGGTGGTTGCATTGGTTTGAACATGTCCAGAGGAGAGATGAGGATTATGTCTGGAGGATGTTGAAGATAGAACTGCCAGGATAAAAGAGGAGGTTCATGGACATTATGAGAGAGAACATGCAGGTGGTCGTTTTTGAAGGAGGAAGATGCAGAGGACAGGGTGAAATGGAAACAGATGAGCCACTGTGGCGACCCCTAAATGGGAGTAGCCCAAGAAGAATACCAGAGCAAATGAAGTAATACTTCATATTGTCATTGGTATGAATGAGATCCAGAGAATCTTTGAGATTTTTTTTTTTTAAAAATCATACAACACTCTCGAAGCCTGTTTTTGATTTGTCATTTAGAAAAAAAATTAATCGATCTTAAGATGAGTCTGAAACATAATTAAGTGGAAAACTTAATTGTAAACTTAAAAGTGGAAAACAAAAGCCTGAAAACCTTTACTGTGTATTGCACTTTGCAGGTTAGTATTTTGGTAATTAATTTATTTGGGTATCCAGCTAAACATCACCAGATCAGGAGTAACAATCATATACAAGTTTACAAGATTTTAAAAATATATGTGTAAAGGTTTTTGTGTTGTCCTTTATCCCCTGCAGTCCATGGTTCCATACTGCACAGTGCCGGAAGGGGCGCTAAGTAAGTTATTCGCAATAATGCATTCGACACCGAAAAAGAAAACGACTATGCTGGAGTTTGAGAACAGCAGTTTCACCAAACTAGATAAATGACAGGGTCCGTTAATTGTTACTGACTGTTCATTTTTATGTCGACACGCATATTAAAATGTCAAATATAATTTATAAATATAATAATAATTCAAGGTTTTAATAATGATTTGTATTTTCATACCTGTACATTTAGTGTACAATAAAGCTTACGTATCCCTTAAAGCCCACAGTCAATTCTGGAGGTACATTTTAGAATAGTCGTGTTGCATTTTCTGCTGCCAGTTTTTCGTGGCCGAAAAATTTAGGGTTTCACTGAAGCAGCAGCTTGGATTTTTTAACCCTCACCAAACAATCTTAAAGGCTAAATGAATGGCAATTCTGGCTGTTTTAAAAGCAACCAGCAGGGTGCAGATGTTTGTAATTCTCCTCCCCATTAGTTCTGATGCGAGTTGCAAAATGGCGGCAACAGCGGCTTCAAATCCATCTCAGCTGCTTCCACTTGGTATGAAATGCAGTTAAACATTTGTGATGGTTTATTTACAGCCACTTGATTATGAATTGAGAGTTGGATATGAGTTTATGTTCCAGTCTGGTACGGTTCCATATTTTATATGCGGTCTTGGGTGTTATAGCCTGTTAAGTGGAAGTAGAACCACGCTGTTGTCTGTTGGACTTTGTGTTTGGGTTCAGTAAAGAGTTTATATGCTTAATTTAAAAAGGCTTAATTACCTAAACAGCCATTTTTCAGATTATAGTTTTGTTCTTTCACAATATCAAAACATTTACATGCATGTCGGACACTTCTTCCCGCTTGTACTCCAGATCAGCCACATTGTATTGGATCACATGTATGTGCTACTGCCACAAATCAAGCCTAACCAATGCTATACTAACTCAAACAGAACTACTTACTGCTCAGAACTGCTCAAAACAGTTTATTGAACTCCTGACTACAGACTATAATGGTCCTCTTTTATACTAACTCAGCTATCTTATATATCAGCCAAGGAACTATCTTCCATTCAGTGTTTAAATCTGTTTAATTAGTAAAACTGTCACTTCTTTCTTATCTGATGCCGACCAGAGGATGGGTTCTTGGTTCCTTCTTGGGAGTCTTGGTTCCTCCCAAAGCTTCCTCCTCCAGATTTAGGGAGCTTTTCCTTTTCTCTGTTGTCACCGGCTTGCCTACTAGGGGCTCCAACCTGGATTCTGTAAAACTGCTTGCTATGTGTCCCATACTTGTGTTTTGAAAAGAAACACTCACATGTTTGTTTTTGTGCATTTACGAAGTTAAATAATCATTAAAATTAGTGTGCAAATTTAGTTTTGCCATTCTGCTCATACCCCCTGACACTTAATGGATGTCTTCTCTTAATTATAAGCTGTTTACTGTATTTATTCTAAAATAATTATACCTTTTTATATAAGGTCATTTTATCTTAGCAATACTGCAGATGACCATGATTATATAAAAAAATACTTCCAGCCTCTCTTTCAGAACCACTTGCAGTTCTAATGTTAAAGGGTTTTAAACACTTCCTTTCCTCATAGACTACGTAGGCTTGCATTTAACTCTTGCAATTTTCTGTTCATTTTGTATTTCAGAGCTGGTGGACAAATGCATTGGGTCCCGAATTCACATCGTTATGAAAAACGACAAAGAAATTGTTGGTACATTGTTGGGGTTTGACGATTTTGTCAGTATCCTTTTTGGATTTTTTTCATTTTCAACTGTCTTCTGTTTATGAGCACTAATGTACTTTGAATTCTTCAGTTTGTTTCTTTACCCAAGTAATCAGACATGGTGCTTGAGGATGTTACAGAATTGTAAGTAAAGTTTAATTTTCTTAGCTTTTTTGCAAGGTACATAGGAAGGGTTTTAAGTAGGACTAGATAAATGTACTTGCATTAAAAACCTTTTACCTTAACTTTGCTGGGACAGCAGGGCTCCAGCATCTGTTTGGCCATATATGGGTAAGCTGCTAAGATAATAAAGGGATGATGGATAAGAAGTAAGAGTATACAGTATTTTCAGTTTTTAAAAACATCAGTGCATATATCCACTTGAAGTTTACACAATTTTGTTTAACATTTCGCTTAATCTTAATGACTTAAGTATGTGTTCATAAGCTTAAGGTGTACTTTGAAACATGATTTTTGGCAGTGAAAAATGTCTTTGGTAAGGTATACATAATTTTATTTTATTTTTATATTTTTTGTTCATATTTTGCCAATTCCTCTTGGCAAATCTTTAAATTCCCCAGGATTGCAAGGGTCATTTGTCATGAATCTCATATACATTTTCACTGTGATTGGCTTTCCCATGCAAGCATCTGCATCATCTCATCGTCAAGATTTTTTTTGTCTGCATGTTTGGGATTGCTTTCTTGTTAAAAAAAAATCCATCTTCTCCTGATATTAACTTTTCAGCTTATGATTCACTGAAATGTTTAATAATGAGTCTTTTTTTTTTTAACTAAAAGAAAATCAAATATAAATTGGTGAAACCAAAAGCTTTTCTTATTTTATATTTCTGAGTATTGTCTCTTTGCAGTGAAATTACACCAGAGGGAAGACGAATAACCAAACTGGATCAGATTCTGCTCAATGGAAACAACATAACCATGGTGGGGGAATCATTCATTCAGAAAGCCTTAACTTAAAACATGTTGTATTCTTTCTAGTGGTGACCTTTTTGCTTATAATTTTTATTTTGGTATTTGCTTCTGTATTAAGATGCTGGGCACACTTTAAATGATCAAATATTCATGAATATAGTCCTTATGTGGTCCTTATGGTAGGGTACATACTTTACCCTGCAGCAGACGCAAAGTATCAGTATAACATAAGCATAGTATGAGGCAGAACCCGGGTATGCATTCTAGGTCATGTAATACAGAATATCATATCTTGCGTCCTGTTTTTTACCTTTACTACAGTTCACCTCGCTGTTCAGAATACATTCCTCTTGCTTTATCATGCTGCCATTTCTAGATATTCTACACATTCTTGTGCTATAAATAGAGCTGTTACTGTTATAGCTTTTTATATTTTCTATAGCAACCAAACAAATTGTAACTCTCTCAACATATTTTTTTTTCTTTAACAACTTAATATTCTGCCTTTGTGAAATACCTTAAACTCAGCCATTTTTAATTCATTTTATTATTCCAGCTCAGAGAAAAAATTATAAAATCACTGAGTGAAAATTTGTGGAATCATCTTTATAATGTGGATTTCTAAGGAAAATACCTAGGCATGTCTAAAAATGAAAAACAAAGTCTGCTGTGAAAATAGTTTTTTTCCGACCTTAATGATCTACTGGACTGATTGAAAGGAAATAAGGCATCAACAAGTGAGGGTTTCAGCTGGAACAACGGAAAGTGTTTTAAAAGTGTGGATAACTTAATGAAATAGATAATCAGTAATGAAACACAATTATGCATTAGCCAAGTAAATAATGCTTGAACTTTTGTCTGGTGCCATTCTAATGAAACATAGTAATGACTGCCTTAAAAAATCTAATTTTCAGTTGCTAATAATCTGGGTTTAAGATACAAAGCCTTATACAAGTTATTTGCTTTGAAAAAAGCTTGGAAATGATTCTGGGCAGCTTTAGTATAGCTGTTTATTCTGAGAGTTAATGAAATCAAGTTTTGTTCAGCACTTTTTTTTCATCTACTATATTGGGGTTTATTTCAAATAATTTATTTCACTGAAGCAGTAGAGCTGTAATTTAAGTCACTGTTTGAGGAGCCATTGTTGGTATCACCAACTTTGGTTTGTGGTTTAAAATATTCATAATGTGAAATGTTAAATATGAATACTGTAGAGCATGTGATGATATTCCTCTGAGGAGTTTATGCTTCTCCTTCAGGGGCAAGTCAGAAGGGCTTGTTTTTTAAACGGGCAGTGTGGACTGAAACACTGATTAAAATGTAAATATATACTTACAACCAAAATCTATCAACTCCGTTTGGAATGTTAATTTCAGGACTAGTATTCATATACACACTTAAGCTACAAAGCTTTTAAAGCTTGTACAAATGTAGGCTGGGTCAGCTCTGGGTAAATTCTAACTTGTACCAAAACAGCTACTGGAAATGAAGCACACAAGGATGCAATGAGGAGTTGATCCAGATATGTTTTGTCAAAGTGGCTTAACTCATCCTAGAAAATTTTACTTTATTCCAGTCTAATTATCCCATGAAAAAAGACTGGGTTAACTCCATTCTGAAAATAACTAAATCTAGTTAAACAATTCAGCATTAAGTAATAATTAGGTCCATGCACCTCTACTATAAATAGGAGATAGGTTACATGCTGTGTGTGTGTGTGTGTGTGTGTGTGTGTGTATATATATATATATATATATATATAAAAATATACACAGTACTGTGCAAAAGTTGTAGGCAGGTGTGAAAAAATGCTGTAAACAAAGAATTCTTTCAAAAATGGAAATATTAATCATTTGTTTTCATCAGTCAACAAAATGCAGTGAATTAACAAAAGAGAAAATTAAATCAATATTTGGTGTGACCACACTTTGCCTTCAAAACAGCATCAATTCTTCTAGGCACACTTGCACACAGTTTTTAAAGGAACTCTGCTGGTAGGTTGTTCCAAATATGACTGTTTCAACCTACATGTGACATTGATGATAATTAGCACCTGTTTGGTAAAATTGGTTGATCATACACCTGGCTATAATCCTACAAAATCCCTGACTTTGTGCAAATGTACCTTTAAGAATTGATGCTGGTTTGAAAGCAAAAGGTAGTAACACCAAATATTGATTTGATTTAGATTTTTCCTTTGTTTGCTCACTTTGCATTTTGTAAATTGATAAAAATAAAAATCCTTATTTATATTTCTTAAAGCATTCTTTGTTTACAGCATTTTTTCACACCTGCCTAAAACCTTTGCACAGTACTGTGTGTGTATGCATATATGTATGTATATATGTGTGAAAGTGACCACCCTTGTCATTGTGAGGTCACAGCACAGCAGAGCACACAGTGAACCATAATGAAATTGGACCTCTGCATTTAATCCATGCAAGTAGTGGGCAGCTATTGAAAGCACCCAGGGAGCAGTGACGGGGACGGTACTTTGCTCAAGGGTACCTCAGAGCAACCTACTGGTGGGGAATCAAACCCACAATCTTCCAATGCAAGGGCAACTCCCTAAACACTAGGGGACTTATGTTTATTTATATGTATCCTTTGGCTGGAGCAATTTAAATGGCAAATGAATCATTTCCGTGTGTTTTTTCTTTTTTTTTTTTTTTCTCTCTGCATTCAGTGTGTTCTCTTTTTATTTCAGTTAATCCCAGGAGGAGAAGGACCTGAAGTATGAAGATTAGGATGAATAACCTGAATTTCTTGACAAATTTGTTTAATGTAAGAGAGATTTGTTTTTTTAATTTCTTGTTCTTTGTTAACAGGCTTGAAAAATATTGACTAATTGTATGTTTTGTTATAATTAAAAACAAAAGAAAGGAATTTGTGTATGTGAATGGTTTCCTGTGTTAAGTCTTTGCACTAAAGCTGTGTTAAGCTGTATTCGTATTTTATTTGTAACTATTTAAAGTGTTTTTTTTTTTTTTTTTGTTTGTTTTCTTTTCTTTTCCTTTGATCTCAGAGTGCCACAGAAACAAACTGGCAATGTATGGCTAGTAATAAGGTTAAAAATAGTGATTTCAGACATGTGGTGCCAACAGGTTGTTATTGTAATCATGATTTAATTCAAAAGTAGTATTCATAAAAGGCTGAGCCTGAGCAGCAAATGGGGTCAATGGATCTCCACTTTATGAACATGTGCATGAGAAAATTATTAGAATGTTTAAAGTGAAGTGAAAGTACCTATTTGTCATTTTGAAAACACCACAGCAGACAGTTAACCACAGTGCTTGCTCTGCATTTTACTTAAAAGCAGCTGAAAGCAGCCACAGATTCAGTGCCAAAAGAACAGTGTTTGGCATGCTGCTTTGCTCAAAGGTACCTCGGGACAGGTGCCAACTGATGAACATGATTAAGGAATTCATTATTTCTCTGAGGAAATAGTAGATCAATATCAATCATAAAAATAAAGACTGGGTCAGTGGTTCATTGTACAAATCAAGGATGCTTTAATTGGTTTGAGACTGTTTCAAGTGAAACAAACTGCAACTTTTCTAGTTCAAATGGAAAATATTGGTACAAATCCAGAGGCCTACTGTTGATAGTTATTAAAAAAAGAAAGCAAGCATGTTGTCTATCTGCTTCAGTACATGGAAGGCTTCTCTTCTCCTTTAGGATTGGTAACTTTCTCCAGGTTTTTACTGATGATATCATACAGCTCTGCCTACAAATGAACACAACCAGGAGGACAAGTTTAAAAAGATTTATCAATAGGAATATTGCACCCCCAAAAGTGATATAAGAAATTATTAGAACCTCACCCTTTTTAGTCAAGACAAAGCTCTGTAGCTGTTTTAATACAGTAAAAGTTACCAATCAGCCATAAATATAAAACCACGGATGAAAATATTTAGTTACAGTGACAAGAACAACTGCCAAGAAAAAGGGATAAAATAGACACCAAGTAAAACATCACTTCTTAAAGAATATTTGTTTGGAGCAGGAAAAATGGCCAAGCCTATAGAGTCTCTTTGTGTTGGCCAAATTATAACTAGTCTTGTGGAGTGGTTCCAATATGCAGCATTAAGTACCAAAAGTCCAAAGAAGGACCATTTAGTAAACCAACAATGGGGTTGCATACCCCCAAAACATCTTGATGTGAGTAGGAAGAAACAGCTATCCCAGCTGTGCTGATCGTTATAGAAAGGCGTCTTTCTATATGCCACACCACAAGGCATTGCAGGATGCTGCATATGGGAAGCCACAGATAGGGATTGAGTGCCCATGCTGACCCCTGTCCATATGAGTGCCTACAATGAATGTGAGCATCAGAGCTGGACCCATGGAATAAAATGGTGTCTCAATCACATTTTCTATTACATGTGAATGGCCAGGTGTGTCTGTGTCCCACCCTGGGGGATGTTCTGAATAAACTAGTCTCATCCATGGAAGCCCCCACTCACAATTTAGAAGGTAACAGGTTGGTTGCAGCAAAGCACGGGTCAGAGATGTTTGGAGGCACAAGGGGGACTCTGACAATATTACTAGTCATTGTAATGTTATGGTTGATTGGTGTATGTAAAGCAAAAGACAGATGCATTGTTTTTGTTGTTTATGATGCTCAAATCTTTTCTCAGGTATTTCCTTTATTTTTGGAAATTAATAAAAATCACAATCATACCCGAATAAATCAAGCAAAATTTTATACTTTGGGATGCAGTGAAAGAATCATAATTGAGTGGTATATAAACATTGTTACCTTGATTTAAGCTGCTGTTCAGATAAAAAAATTAATTTACTTACATAGAATCCACGGATATCTAGCACGATCACTCTGACTTCAGAGTATGTAGCTTCATCTTTCTCATGAACTAATGAACGGTAATCCATCTGCAGAAAAATAAATGGCAAAATAGCAAAGAACAAAATAAGTTTTTAACATTTTTTCATTAGTCAGTTTCGGTCCATCTCACTACTGAGTGTTGAAGGAAAGGTCGTTTCCAACGTTTAGCATCGTTTCCCGGAGGCTCACTGAGTTTCTCCTCAAGAACAATTACATCAATCCCTCAGTGCAGAAGGGTGGCATTCCTGGAGTGCCTGGCTGCTTAGAGCACACAGGTACAGTCACACAGCTCATTTGAGAAGCATTTGAGAGGAGAACAGGGGTGACTTATGTGTGCTGTGGCTGGATTTGACCAAGGCATATGGATCAATTCCACACAAGTTGGTTGATCTGGCACTACACCAACACCATGTCCCCGGTAAAATCAAGGACCTCATCCTGGATTATTATGACAATTTCAGACTGAGGGTAACTTCTGGGAGAGTAACATCTGACTGGCATCAGCTGGAAAAAGGGATAATAACTGGGTGTACCATCTCAGTCATCCTTTTTGCCCTGACGATGAATATGGTGGCCAAGTCAGCTGAGGTGGAATGCAGAGGTCCCTTAACCAGGACTGGCGTGCGGCAGCCCCCCATAAGAGCCTTTATGGATGACCTCAGTGTTACAACATCAGTCCAAGGAGGAAGGTAGATCTTGCAAGATCTTGAAAAACTTGTCACCTGGGCAAGCACGAGTTTCAAGCCTACCAAATCGAGATCTATTGTGTTAAAAAGAGGAAAAGTGTTTGACAAATTCTGTTTTTCCTTGGCTGGAACGATCATCCCCTCCATCAGTGAGAAACCAGTGAAGAGTTTGGGAAAGTTATTTGATGCATCTCTGAAAGACACCTCCGCCATTCAGAAGTCCACCAAAGAGCTGGAAAGCTGGCTCATTAAGGTTGACAAATCAGGCCTGCCAGGTAGATTCAAGGCCTGGATTTACCAGCACTTCATCCTACCACGTGTCCAGTGGCCTCTGCTTGTTTACTCAGTTCCAGTGTCAACTGTGGAGTCCCTGGAGAGGAGAATTACTAACTTTCTGCACAAGTGGTTGGGCTTCCCCCGCTGCCTCAGGAGTGCAGCCCTCTATGGAACCAGTAACACCTTGCAGCTCCCGTTTAGTGGGTCTCACATTAGAATTCAAGGTGGCACGTACAAGATAAGTCCTTCAGTACAGGGACTCCAGGGATGAGAAAGTGTCAGCAACTGGTATTGTGGTGAGAACAGGG
The DNA here is from genome assembly GCA_017165825.1 of Hepsetus odoe. NCBI lineage: Eukaryota > Metazoa > Chordata > Actinopteri > Characiformes > Hepsetidae > Hepsetus > Hepsetus odoe. The sequence goes on from CM029378.1 coordinate 26,845,495, forward strand.
AGGAAGTGGAGAGTGGAGAGAGAAGTGGAGGTGGCAGAGTCACGCCTCAGGCAGAAAGACCTGGTGGAAAGCTGGTTTGGGTCTTTTCCCAAAGACCCAAATGGGGAAGGCCCGAGGGAAGGAGAGACACCAGCTAATCCAGGAAGAGGTTCGAGCAGGTTTGGAGGAAGTGCGAGTGAGTAAGACAGTGGGGCTCAGGCAACGGGGGGCATGGACGACATGGGAGAATATCTTACAGTGGAAAGTAACCTGGACAAACATCATTGAGGCAGACTTCCATCGTGTCCGTTTCCTTGTTCAGGCTGTATATGATGCCTTACTAAGCCCAGCCAACCTTCATGTGTGGGGCAAAAGTGAGATACCAGCATGTCAGCTATGCTCTGGAAGGAGATCCTAACAACACCTGCTGAGTAGCTGTCAAAAGTCCCTTGCAGAAGGTCGCTACCGCTGGTGCCATGACCAGGTGCTGAAGGCGGTCACAGAAAGTATAGGCAATGCTATCATTCCTGGCAAACACCATCTTGGCCCAAAGACATGAATTGCCTTTGTCAAAGCTGGAGAGGAGCCCTGTCGGCAGCAAAGAATAAGGTCAGGTCTCCTCTATACAGCCTCGGACTGGCAGATGCAAGCTCACCTAGAAAAGCAGTTGAAGTTCTCTCAGCACATCGCTGAAACATCACTTCGGCCAGACATCATTATTGCCTCGGAGGCAAAAAAAACAGCTGATTGTCCTCGAACCCTGGGAAGAGCATATGGAAGAGGCAAATGAAAGAAAACACGCCAAGTACCAGGAACTGGTAGAGAAGTTCTAGGAAGGGGGCTGGAAGACATACTATGAGCCAACAGAGGTGGGCTCACACTCACTCTGCAAAGTCCTTAACCAACTGGGCCTAACAGGAGTGGCTAGGAAGAGGCTATTCGGTCTGTATGTGAAGCTGCAGAGAAGGCCACAAGGTGGCATAAATAAAGAGGGCTGATCCATGGGCGGCTGCTGCTGGGACGCGAGCTGGGGTCTGATCAACCTTTGCTGGGTCGCCTGGGCCGCACACATCAATGCAATGCGCACACATCAATGCAATAGTCCCAGAAAGCTTTTCCTTTTTAGACAAATGTAATGGAACAAATTGATGGTCAAGTTAAAAAACATATTAAGAAAATAAAAATATCCAACCATTCAAATTAGCAACTGTTATTCAAACACAAATGTTTATTATAACCTAGTTTTGAATGATTTTTCATCTGTGTAGCTTATTATTCTGGTTGGCATTATGTAAAATGTTTTCTAACCAAGACACTGTAGTTTTTTAGGTTTTGGTTTGGTTTAGGCATATTTTATTTTCATTTCTATATTACTGTCACAGTCTGTCACTGTGTGGTTNCTGTAATTGCTGAGGGCCTGATTGCCCTAACACATGTGCTGTGTAGCACCCGAGTTCTTAAAGTGGCCATGAATTCTCTGAATTCATGAATTTTCACTTTGCTACTCTGATAGCCTGAGACAGGTTTGGCCTGGCTGTCCTCCTCCTCTGACTTGAAGGCCTTGTCCACTCTGTTTTTTTTCAATTCCACTCTGGTTTTTAATTTGCTTTGCAGTCTTGGCTTATATTACTTCCTCTTTTAACTTTTTTCTGGACTTTGTTTTTTAATTTTCCACTGTAGGATGACAGATTTGTATGTCAGTTGTTCCACAAAATTATTTGCATGTTTTTTATTGATTTTCCTGTAGGGTGGCAGAAATGTGTTGAGGCTTTATGGATATACAGTCCCACTGGAGGATGGCCTGAGCTTTCCTGAAGATGTCACAGCTCCTGATGTCCACAAAGTTTCAGTTGTGGCCACTGAGGTCACAACCCTACGCATAGAGCTGGATTTGCTCAACAAGGTGAATCATGTTCTAGATCTACTCAGCAGTTGAAGCAGTTTTGTGACCTCCATAGTGTTCTGTGAGTATGTTCTGGAATGTTTTTGTAGCAGTTTTTAATATTAAGCAGGTTTATATGTGGTATGAACTTCTATGTTTACTATATTTATTTTAGATGACATGATGGGTAGACAATTTCCAATTAAATTTATCACATGTTCTACCTATTTACTGAAAAAAAAACATAATATCATTCTTCAAAATTCGTAACTATCTGGAGCAATGGCTGGGTAAGCACAAAAATAACTTCCAGTTATAAGTGATAAATATACAGTAGCATGTAATGTTCTTGAGAACTATTGAAAATGATTTATAATGTAATAATGTGAATTATTGTTAATGGCATTATGAGTGATACAGGTAAATTGTGACTAGACATACACTTTCAAATTACAATTAAAAATTAAAAGTATTCGATTATGTACTAAAACATTGCCGTAAGTGGTTAAAATGAATAGACAAGACTTATTATAAGGCAAGTTTCCTAGTCTCCACTATTTTTTTAACTATTCTGCATTATTCAGTCAAACATATTTTTTAGTCTGGAAATGAATATAAAATATGAAAATCTAATATTAAAACACATATAAAATATAGTCAATATATATTGATATATAAAATATGAAAACTTGGCAAATATCTTCCTATGTCCAAATATCTACAATGTTACTGATAGGAACCATCATTATTTGATGTTAAATTTTCTTTATGGTAAAATAATTTTAAAAAGGCATTATTTTTTGTAATCCTAAGATAGTACATAAGAAAATTACTTATTTGTAATTACTTATTACTTACTTTAAACTATTTTACCACATGTATTTCTGATATAATATGATAACTCTCATGTACTAGCATGAAAGAATTCAAGAAGTATTAGTTCAAAATCTCAAAACCTCAAAATCATGGAAAAATCATGTCTCTGGCATCTAACAATGCATTTACAAACAGTTAATAGCTTTCTGTGAGATTTCTTTGACAGTTTTTAGTGGCAATAAATGCTTAACATCTGTTTCCTTTCACTACTGCTATGAAAAAATCTGATGTATTGAGTAAATTCTTTTCTTTTCTTTGTGTTTATTTGTTTATGAAATGTTATGTATATATATATATATTATTTAATATATGTACTTTTCTGTGAAGTTATGGGGCAAATTTGTTTTTTTTTTTGGGACAGGGCACACATTTGCATCCTGAGTTTTTTGAGAAGACTATTCCAAAACTTCAACAAAAGGTTTCTATACTTACTAATATTATAATATTATAACAAATTTTAGTTATTCTAAACAAATATTAACAATTTAGAAGCCACAAAACATTTTATATATATATATATATATATATATATATATATATTATATATATATATATATATATATATATATATATATATGTATATGTTTACACATGTAAGTGTTTTGGGCACTTAGAGGCGCCCAGTGACTAAGCACACTCCGGAGCCCCCGCGGGCAGGCGGGTGCACTGGGTCAGCTGACTATCGCCCGATGAGTCAGAACAGAGCGCGGCTCTATTACACAAGGTATTTGTCACAGGAGGTGTTATGGGTATGTTAGAGGCGCCCAGCCCCACTACACACCTGAGCCCCTGCGGTGTGTGCACCATTGAGCGACTATTTAAGCCCCGAAGGAGTCAGAACAGAGCGCTGCTCATTAGGCAGGCGTCTGGTGCAACTGGTTCTGACAATAACCCTATGTCTGTAATTTAGTATATGTAACTCAGTGTCTAGGGTTAGACTGCAGCTCCTCGGTTCTAGAGTTTCTTGTTTAGAACTGCAGTCCCCAGTCCTTGTTTCTTGTTTGTGTTGTCACTGTGAATAATAAACTTCTGTTCTGAACTCCTGGCTTTGAACTGGCTCCATCCGGTACCCCGCCACCGTTACAGTATATATACAGTACTGTGCAAATGTTTTAGGCAGGCGAGAAAATGCTGTAAACAAAGAATGTTAAATATGGAAGTGCTAATCATTTATTTTCATCACTAATATATTTCATATATTTCATTAATGTAAATATATGTAAATATTTAATTATATCTTTTCATGGAACAACACTGAAGATATGACACTTTGATACAATGTGTGAAACAGGTACAGTTTGTAGCAATACTTCTCTTCAGTAATTTGTTATCCTCGTGTTGGCTCCACCTCATATTGACGTTATTAATGTTTAAACATTGGCAACAAAAGTGAGTACACCCCCTCTAATGAAAATGTCCACACAGCCCAAAGTGGCTATTATTTTTACCACCATTATGATAAAGAAAAAGGCTTCTTCTGATGATAACCATGCAGGACCAATTCTTATGCAGTGCATCATGGTCTGCACTGACAGGCTGGATCTCCCCACCTCTTCAACCCTTCTGCAAACAATGCTGGCAGCAATTACACCATTTTCTCAAAAAGACAACCTTTGGATATGATTCTGAGCACATGCACTCAACTCTTTGGTCGCATCATGAAGTGGTGCTCACCCTGGAGTAGGAACCTGTCCTGTTAAACCTTGTATGATCTTGGCCACCGTGTCAGCTCAGCTTCAGGTGCTACACCACCTTTATAGCCTTGGCCATCTTTATATAGTTCTTTGCCATTAGGTGCCATGTTGAGCTTCCAATGACTAGCATGAGACTGGGTGGATGCACACAACGAATACACCTGCTCCCCATTCACACCTGAGACCTTGTAACACTAACGAAATAAGTATGACATCGGGGAGGGAAATACACTGGGTACAGTGTGAATCACTTTGTTGCCAAATATTTAGACATTAATGGCTGTGTGTTGAGTTATTTTGAGGGGACAGCAAATTTACACTGCTATACAAGCTGTACCCCTGACTGCTTTATATTGTATCAAAGTGTCATATCTTCAGCAAGGTCTCATGAAAAGATATAATAAAATATTCACAAAAATGTGAGTGGTGTACCTACTTTTGTGAGATACTGTGTAAGGCAGCAGAGGTAGCATTGTGCAAAAATAGTAGGTGTGAAATAGGCCACACAGAACAAGCTTTAAAAATGGAAGTGTTTATCATTTATTTTCGATATCAACAAATGCAGTAGGAATGAACAAAAGAGAAAATTAGCCCAAATCAATATTTGTGTGACCAACCTTGCCTTCAAAACAGCATCAACTCTTCTAGGTACCCTTGCACACAGTTTTTGAAGGAACTCGGCTGGTAGGTTGTTCCAAACATGACTGTGTTTCATGTGACATTGATGATCATTAGCACCTGTTTGGTAAAACTGGTTGATCACACAAAATCCCTGACTTTGTGCAAGTGTACCTATAAGAATTGATGCTGGTTTGAAGGCAAACGTGTAGTAACACCATTATTGGATTGATTGTGTTTTTCTTTTGTTCAGCTCACTTGCATTTTGTAAATTGATAAAAATGAACAATCATTATTTATATTTCAGAAAGCATTCTTTGTTTACAGCATTTTTTCCACACCTTTGCACAGTACTGTGTGTATATATATATATATATATATATATATATATATATATTTTTTTTTTTTTTTTTCCCACTTTTAAATGCAATCGTATGTTTTTTTATATTTTTTAGAGCAGTCAGGCAGTTGTGACAGATGCTGTGGTCATCCAGCCTTTCCCAAATCCCCAAACAGGTGTAAAAGCAAAAAGTCTGGCTTTAGACCCCCCAGAACCCTCGCAACAACAGAAAGCTTCAATGTGTGACATCTGTGGGGGAGTTCCATGCATTCGCTGTCTGCCTTGTGGGTCTTTGCCTTTTTGTCAGAAATGTGACAGTATGGTCCACCTTCACCCAAAGAAAAACAATCACAAAAGAGATCACATTCAGATGACACAGCTAGGTAAGCTAGGATTTTATTTATTTTTCAACCACTTTTCTGGCAGTGAATCAAGCATTCGAAAATTTCAGGCTAACATTAATTTCTTTAAATGGTGGAATTCACTTTAGGGCTAGGTTAGTAGGGTTTGGGTATTATAATAATATTTATTATATTATATAGTTTTGGGTATTATAAGGAAACTGGGATTAAAGCTTAATTTTTTTAAAAGCAAGGTTGAATTCAGATCTTGTGGCCCATTACTATTGAAACTGTACAACAAAACTAACATTTTTCAGACACTATGTGGTAAGGTAAGAAAGGGGGATGGACTTGCTGCTTTTTAAAAAATTATTTTAACTGTAGAAATATATCATTTGGTTTAATATATCAACTGTTTTATTGTTAGTTGTATTCTCTGAAGTATTTACTATCTGCATCACTGATAAAAAAGATTAAAAAAGATTAGGAATAAAATTAGCTCTTGACAAGCGCATCACTAAAATCTAAAAGGTTGTATTGAAGATTCTAACAGAATATGAAAGAAAAGTTTAGGAGAGATGGCAGTGGAGTTTCATATCAGAGCATTTAACACCATCTTGGAAATTGAGAGAAAAATATGGATCTTTTGCTGATTTTTCAGCTTGCCACTAATTAAAAGTAACAGCGATATTAGTAATTGTAGTTACTATAGTAGTGCTAGTGTAGTAGTGCTAGTGTGCTTCTTAGTCAACAAGCTTTAGTGACAGCATAAGAGTGGTTGGACAACAGTACTAACATCCCATTTTACTTTAACTATATCAGCAAACCCTGTGAAGATCTACACTTGTTTAATAGGAAAGGTTCATTTTAAAGCCAACTTTTTTATTAATTAAATTGGTGTTAATTAAATTGGTGATATGGTCAATTGTCCTCAATTTAGTAGCGGTGCCAAGTGCTCTCTGGATAAGGCAAAGTTTGTATAGATTCCTAGTAGAACATTCTGATAGTATCACATTCCAATAACCCAGTATTGAATAAAATCAAGTTTTCACTTTTCTCTATGTGAGATTTTTAGATTTCCCAGCTTCGTCATAATAACAAGAAAAACAATTGTTATTATTGTTATTAATTGTAGCTGCTAGTAATAATAGTTGTTATAGAATTATATGGTTAAGAATAATATGCCTACAGTTCATGAAATTAACCTATCTTTCTTTGTTTATTTTCTTTAGAGAGGTGTCTTATATGTGGAATGTTCCCTGCCTCTGCATGGTGTATGACCTGTGCTCAACGACTGTGTGCTGAGTGTGACAGACTGTACCACTCCCACCCTGACAGAGCAGGGCACAAACGAGCAAACCCAAAAATTCCTAGGTTAGAGAAACTTACAGATGCAAGTAGAAGAAATATAATGCATCACATTAGCACATCAACTGGAGAGATATCCTGGAGAAATACCCACAACACTGATGTAGTCTAAATCCATGGCCATGTTCATACATTTAGACATTCATACATTATTAACATTTATTAACTTTTTATTAACTGAACAGCAAACAGCTATGAAAAGGTTTAATTTCCATGTTAATACGACATAGCTTATGTGACCAGAGGAAGTGTATTGTGTAACCTGACCTCACAATAATTCAGTTTAATTACATTTTTTGGGGAAATTCTTTAAGAACATTTAATGCAATCTTTTTTAACTTAATTACAAAGTTACATTATTAAAGTTTATAATATCACAATTTAAATCATGCATAATTACATAAGTAACCAAATGTTTATTTGTACATTTATGTTTAAGTGGCAATTTCCTGTTTCCACTGTTCAGTCAGTATTAACATGGGATAGTTTTAGTGGTTCTCAGTAAATGCTCATTTTATGCTAATATTTGTGTTTTAGAGTCACCAATGTGACCACTGTTACACCAGTTGGACTGGAGAATGCTTTGCGGTGGACCCCATTATCAAGTACATAGTACAGTAATCCCCCACAATTCACATTTCGCATCTGCAGCTATTTGTGGAGTTTCATGAGGAACATAATTTTTTTTTGGATTTCCCTAGTGTATTGTGGCATTCGCAAAGCCTACAGTGAATTGTTTTTATGGATTTTTATGTCAAAATAAGGTTATTTATTAATAAAAATAGAATTAATTCATTCATTCATAATTCATCTATGCTGCTAATAACGATGTAACAATGTAGTGGTGTCGTGGTCTGGACATCAGTGCAGAGCCGAGAAGTTCTTACAGAGCTTAACTTCAATAACATCACTATGCACAGGAACACAAAATACAAAGCAGCGTTGACACATACATACTAGCAATGACCAACGCTCTGCTCCAGTTCAGTGAGTCTTTTATGGCCAACCCTAATGAAGCATACCTGTTCTCTAAATGGAGACCCGGCGCCTCATCCAGAGCTGAGCAGAGCGCCATCTGCTGTTACCAATGCACAATAATTTGAGGTTGTTAGCTGTATTTTGTTACAGTACCTACAGTATAATACATATTTTTGAAATTCCATCTCTTATTCTTCCAATGAAATTGATGGAGAATAAAGGTTTAATTTTTTGCCTATGAAAATTACTGTACTGAAACGTTAACAACTGTGAGGTAAATCATAATAGTTAAGGCAACTATCTTTTACAGTGGAATTCATCAAACAGCTGTTTCTTGATTCAGTGTTTTTGTCGAAGCAGTACGAGTTGTTGTTTATGCCAAATGTAGTGGTTGTGAAATACAGTCTGTAGCAGGTGGTCGGTAATTACAGTACAGTATATGCTAAGAAAAAGCACAGCCCAGGCTAGAATACTGTACAGTACATACCTCAATGTATTTCTACAAATTCTACTCAACATTCATCTAATGACAATATATATATATAGATTTTCTAGAATGTGTTTAAAGAGTGTAGGAGAATAATTTTGAGTATAAACTATAACAAAGAGCATTTTTTGCTGTGGTGATTTGTCTTTCATGGGAGGTTTTGGAATGCAACCCCTGTGAAAAATGAGGAAATACTGTAATAATAAAACATCCATATTTTAAATGTGATTAGGGTTGTCTGAGAAAATAGATGAGAATAAATCCTCAGTTTCAGCAGACAGTTTGTGTTAGAATTATTTAACTGATTCTCAATCTTCACTTTGTCTGTGCCTGTATGAATAGCCACAAGTAACAGTTTGATTAGTTTGATGTAGAATTCCTCTTAAACATTCCTAAATATTCAGTTATGTATATATTCATTTATAAATTGTTTATTATGATGAACATTTCATTAGCTCATAGTTACATACATTTGATATTTCTAAAACTTTGTGCGTGTGTGTGTGTGTGTGTGTGTGTGTGTGTGTGTGTGTGTGAATGGGTTAGCTTGGGTGTGTATAAGCTGTACAGTGATGAACTCAGGCAGTAACATGTTATGTGAAATATGTGAGCGTCCCCGTTTGGCCAAACAAGCCACAGCACCTAAGGAAACACAGGCAAGTTAAAATAAAAAGCTATATTATATTGATTGTATATGCTAATAATATTTCAAGTATTTTCTTAACCTTGGGTCAGTATTGCACTTGTCTTAGGCTCTGTTTTTTTTTTTTAATTTCTAACTATAAAAACTATAAATTTATAGTAGATGATTTTTCATTTTGTTTCATTTTGTTATTTTTCTATGAACTTAGTTATACCCTTAAGATGTTTTAGTTTTTTTCCTTGTCCTTTCAAGTATTTATCATTAAGACCAGAATGGGCAAATGTTAAGTTATACTAAATAGTATTGTAATAGTAAAATTTAAATTTCAGCTGCAGGATTTCTTTAGCTGCAGTCTTTAAGTATGACCATTTTACATAACTTAGCCATCTAAATAACATTACTAGACTTGCAAACATAAATATCATGTACGTACCATGGTTACAAATGACATATTTCTCCTGTATATACATAATGGTTTTAACCCATTTTTCAGATTTTTGTATCCACTGCAAACATAAAAATGTTTATATCATTATGGGCAGTTTACATCTATTTGGGCCTGACAATATTTTCCACTGTTTTCCACCTTTAATTAGGTTCAGGTCCAGCCACACTTAGCATAAATATGTGATTTCACATATGTATGAAATTTTTGTTCACTGTTGAAACTAGCTTGAGGCACTAGGCACTAGGCCACCTTGGGGCAGCAGTGGCCTAGTGGTTAGGGAGTTACTGGCCACAGGATCGGAACATTGTGGGTTCAAATCCCTTACCAGTATGTTGCCCTGAGGTACCCTTGAGCAAGGTATTGTACCCGTCACTGCTCCCTGGGCACTTTCATAGCTGCCCACCGCTGCACAATGTTTGCATGGGTTAAATGCAGAGGTGCATTTAACCAAATGCACGCTGTGCGACCTGCTGTGACCTCGCAATGACACGAATAGTCACTTTCACTTTGAATACACAGACATCTGTTTTTTTGTGCTGACAACATTCAGACTAATGATGCTAGGTGTCTGATATCGCCACAGGGGATGAAGTCCTGTGGTCTGTTTCATAAAACATTTATTAAGCTTTTCTCCTCATTCAAAGCAATCGTAGCTTCTAAAATTCCCGCATTTATGACATGCTGACCGTTACTTGCCAATAAATGGCATAAAAGATTTTTTGGATGCAAAAAAAAAAAAACATATAAAGAATCTGATTTAAATAGATTTTGTTTTGGTAATTTAGTTCTATATTTTCTAATGTTAATTTCTTTCTCCTTCATCCTTTATTTATCCTGTTTTTAGTGGGAATGCCAGATGTGTACCTTCATTAATGTGAAAAACGATCTGAAGTGTGAGATGTGTAAGATGCCTCAGGACAAGGCAGTTATTCCAGAGAAAAAGAATATTACTCACCCCATTGCCCAGCAAGCCAAACACCATGATTTAACTGTAAATGAGCAGTCTGACGTTAAACCCAGATCAATTGACTTACAGGAATACAGTTGTATGGATGGATTAAAACTGCTCCAACATCTCAGAGTAAGTACACATAGGACTCTTTTCAGACATAGATGTAGGAGTCTTTTGAGGGGTTAGATTATCCAAAAAGACAGTATGTTGAATATTTAACAGCTTTGTAGCTACTATTTAGATGTTTTTTCCCTCATAACTATATTTGAAATTTTTTCACATATATTTATTCACTAGATATATGCACCAGTTTACCATTATAAGACACCAACCTCAATAACTCACTGCCTAACATACACCATATAGCTGCCACTATAGATAATCAGTTATATATTTAAACCTTTTTATTACCCTTAGCTTCTGTGGGACGTACTGGTCCATTCCAAGGAATTGGTCCAGTCCAAGGCAGCCTCCCAAGTTAAAGGACTTCAAGGATCTGCTACTAACACAGCAGACCTTCAGAGATCTTGCAATAATGTGTCGATGCTGTCCAAAGGGAAACCTATACAGATTTAGGCAAGCAGCACAAGGGGGACCTACAAATTGTTAGGCACATGTTTTTTAATGTTATGGCTGATTAGTGCTTGATCTATAAAATGTTTTACTTTTTGGTAAGGGATTTATTTTTTGTTTATGGAAATATGCTGGTATTGTGTGAAAATTAGTATTTATATAAAAATACTTCGGGCAAGTTTACATGAAGGTGGCATTTTCAAGAGTAAACACAAGAATACTTGAATAATTTTCTGGTTATAAGAAGTATAGCATTAACTGTAATTCAGGGGTGGGTGACGACACAATATTTGATCATTTTTCATGATGCATAGAAACCTAGACAAGTCTGTTTAATTAATACAATGCATAATAAATCATACAAAACTATATTTAAAAACAAGTATTCTGTTTCTGAAGGAGGGAGAGAAGAGACAAGTTAGCGCAGAAGAAGTTTACGCTGCCCTCCAACTATCAGGGGGCAGTAGCCCTTTTGACTGGCTGCAGTCTGAACTGCCACACCTGCTGGATGAAATCTGTGCATTATCAACCTCAATGCAGACTGAGTACAAGACAGAGGGTCAGATCCTTTTGTCCAAGGTGGAGGCTAAGCAGGCCTGGCTTAGCTCTGGGGGAAACACTCAGAAAGCAGTCACACACCTGCTGAAAAAGAGAGTAGATCAGGTGAGAATAAATTAGTAATCACTGTCCAGGATAAGTGATTTAAAAACATGTATTCATTCACAAGCTGAGTACAATTATTCATTAATGTGTGTGTGTTTGTGTGTGTGTGTGTGTTTGTGTGTTTGTGTGTGCAGCTGTGTATGCTCAGGAAACTAGGTTTTGTGGACCGGCAGGCATGTGAGCAGGCATTATCTCTGAGTGGAGGGGATCTAGAGGGTGCTCTTTCTCAGCTGCAACGCCCCCTGCTGCATCAGTTGCAACAGAACATATGGAAGAAGCAGCTAAAGATCCATTTCAACAATGATCATCCTGATAAGGAGGTGACTATCATGCTGCAATTAGGCAATCTACTTTCTCTCAAAAAACTTTTGACATTGTGAGTTATTCTGTATTTGGTGTAATCCCCATATTGAGATCTTTAAGGTGATTTTCTTTATAAGGAAAAAAATGAGAAGTCTTCAGTTAAGCCAGTCTTCAGCTAAGCCTTTTTAAACTCCCTTTCTCTCCTCCTAGTGGCTGTGCCGCAGACTGCTAGGCTTGTATAATCTGCCTAGCTGGGGGCGATGCCAGTTGGCACTGACCTTACTACAGGAGCCAAATACTGAATATACTTTGGAGGACGTGATTCAGGCAGTGAGGGACCATCACGACAAAGACTTCATCAAACGCATCCTCAACAATGAGTGCCAAATATGTTTTGGATTGTTTCCTAAGAGAAAGGCAGGTGTCTATGTTGAAACAGAAAATGAGGCAAGAATTATCACAGTTCACAGTTCAGCTCACAGTTTAGAGGTTTAAGACAAACATTTACATTTACATTTACATTTATGGCCTTTTTTTTTTCCATCCATTTTTTTTTTTTTTTTTTTTTTTTTTTTCAAAATGGATGAAAAAAAAAATGGCATTTAGCAGACGCTCTTATCCAGAGCGACTTACAACAGTGCTTTGTTTCCACGTTAGATCATTATCTTGATAACCAGCTCAGACCAGCAGCTGCTGATTAGCTATTATAACCTAAGTAACAAACTAAGTGCCCTTGTGACAAGTATATACCCTACACACTTTTTTTTTTTTTTTTTTGACAGGAAAGAGAGAGTAGAGGTTTAAAGAAAAGAAGGGGCAGAGGTAGGAGAGTAGATGGTTTGGAAGGGTTATTCCCTGAGAAATACCATGAACAGTTGGGTCTTTAATCGATGTTTGAAGACAGCAAGGGACTCAGCAGTTCTGACCATCAGGAGGAGTTCGTTCCACCACTGAGGGGCCAGAACTGAGAAGAGTCTTGATGCATGTCTTCCTCTTTTTTCAAGACGAATAAGGAGCGCTTCACGATTTTGTGTGTCATCCTCGCGCAGGGACCATGCTAATCTTCTCTGTATCGTTCCAATTTTTTTTTAGTATATGTGCTGCCGTAGCATTAAATATGGCAGTTGAAAATATGGCAGTTGGAGGTCTTGCTTGCAGTCAAGCAAATCAATTTTTGGGATTTTGCATAAAATACAGGGAGCTGCCAACAGCATGTCTGGCTAATGTCAGGACCTAGCTATGATGGTGTTTGCAATGGAAAAAGGGTTGCAGTTTTATAGTCTGTTTTAGTTTGGAAATTTCCTAAATGAGATGAATGGAATGAATGATTAGTATGATAATTTCTCCCTATTTGTTCCAGCATTATTTTTAGTACAATGGGGGCATATGCAGACTAAAAAAATTACTGAAATACAAAAGAGATAGATCACAGACTTCATAGTTGTGCTTTAAATTTAACCCTGCAGTGTACCTTTTAGTGCTAAGCTGTAGAAATGCTAGGTCTAGTGGTAGGATACATAACTATGGACCAAGATGTTCAAATCCCACCTCCAGCACTACCACCATTGGGTTCCTGAGTAAAACCCTTAACCCCAAGTTGCTTCAGGGGGACTGTCCCTGTAGTTAGGAACTGTAAGTCGCTCTGATTAAGAGTGTCTGCTAAATGCCATAAATGCAAGTACTCTGTATGCTTAAAGAGCATTGTATCCTATAGTGCTGAAGTGTTTAGTACTTAATATTGAGTTCTTTTTCACACTTCCTTCCTCTCTGGTAAATACATGCAGATGCAGGCTCTTACATTCTGCCAGTGCTCTATGTGTAGTGAGTGTTTTAAACAGCACTTTACAGTGGCTTTGAGGGATAAACACATAAGGGACATGGTCTGTCCAGTGTGTGAGGAACCTGACATTAATGACCCTGAAGCCCTGCAAACTTACTTCTTCACCCTGGATGTGCAGGTAAGCTACAATTTCAAACAGCCTTACTCAAATGAACATGTCTTGGGCACATTAGCTTGTGAATTATTCAGTTATTTCAGTATTAAACTATTTTAAATAAAGCCTGTCATCTTTCAAGGCTGAGGTATTCAAATATTAGAGCCCAGCTTAAAAACATTAGCATAAGCATAATTCTCAAAGCTGTATAGAAGGTTTCATTTGGGATCAAGCTTGTAACAGTTTTGGATTAATGGGATTTATGTTGGAAATACCCAGGATGCCCTTACAAGAGGTGTGAATAAGTATTTTTAGATGTGTATGTCAGTGGAATTTAGGCAGGAGTTAACACGGGCGCTAGGAGGTGTTGAAGAGCTACCGGGAAACTACTGCAGAAGTGGTAAGGCAGACAGCTAGAAGTGTACTTGGTGTAACATTTGGAAGAAAAATAGAGGATTAGGAAACCTGGTGGTGGAACTGAGAAGTCCAGGAGTGCATATAGAAGAAGAGGGAGGCAACGAAGAAGTGGGACAGTCAGAGAGATGAAGAAAGTAGACAGGATTACAAGGAGATGAACCACAGGGCGAAGAAAGAAGTAGTGAAGAAGAAGGCTAAAGATAAAGATAAAGATAAGGTGTTTGGGGAATTGTATGAGGGGTTGGACAGTAAGGAGGGAGAAAAGAACCTATACCGATTGTCTAGACAGAGAGAGCTGGAAAGATGTGCAGCAGGTCAGGGCGATTAAGGAAAGAAACTGAAACGTACTTACAAGTGAACAGAGTATGTTGAGCAGATGGAAGGAGTACTTTGAGGGGCTGATGAATGAAAAAAAAACAAACAGAGAGAAAAGACTGGATGATGTAAGGATAGTGAACCAGGAAGTGCAGAAAATAAGCAAGATGGAAGTACGGGCATTGATGAAGAGGATGAAGAATGGAAAAGCTGTTGGTCCAGATGACATACCAGTGGAAGCATGGAGATGTTTAGGGGAGATGGCAGTTGAGTTTCTGACCCGACTGTTTAACATAATCTTAGAAAGTGAGAGGATGCCTGAGGAGTGGAGACAAAGTGTACTGGTACCAATTTTCAAGAAGAAGGGTGGTGCTCAGAGCTGTAGTAACTATAGAGGGATAAAGTTGATCAGCTACAGCATGAAGTTATGGGAAGGAGTAGTGGAAGCTAGGTAAAGAAAAGAGGTGATCATTAGTGAACAGCAGTATGGTTTCATGCCGAGAAAGAGCACCACAGTTGCAATGTTTGCTCTGAGGGCGTTGATGGAGAAGTACAGACATGGTCAGAAGGATTTGCATTGTGCCTTTGTGGACTTGGGAGAAAGCATATGACAGGGTGCCTAGAGAGGAGTTGGGGTTTTTTGAATGAGGAAGTCAGGAGTGGCAGAGAAGTATGTGAGAGTAGTTCAGGATATCAGGGATATCAAGGATCAACACTGAGCCCATTCTTGTATGCAATAGTAATGGACAGGTTGATGGACGAGTTTAGACCGGAGTCTTCGTGGATGATGATGTTTGCTGATGATATTGTGATCTGCAATTGTGATCTGAAAGAGGAGTGGTTAGGATGCAGGGAGTAGAGGTAACAAAGGTGGCGGTGGTCTAGTGGTAGGGTACTTGCCTACGGACCTATGGATCAAGAGGTCCCCGGTTTGAATCCCACCTCTGGCACTACCACCACTGGGTCCCTGAGCAAGACCCTTAACCCTGAATTGCTCCAGGGGGACTGTCCCTGTAATTAGGACATGTAAGTCGCTCTGGATAAGAGCGTCTGCTAAATGCCGTAAATGTAAATGTGGAGGAGTTTAAATACTTGGGATCAACAGTTCAGAGTAATGGCGAGTACAGAAAAGAAGTGAAGAAGAGATTGCAGGCAGATTGATGATGATGGCGGCGTGGTAACACGCAGCGGCTGCTCCGGGGTCCAAACTGTATACGTCTCCAGCTGAACACCCAGCGTGAGTACAAAGACTGCTGTGTTTTTGTTTTTACGGAGACATGGCTCAGCAACAGCGTTCCGGACACCGCCATCCAGCTTGCCGGACTCCCTGTGTTTCGCGCAGACAGAAACTCTGCTCTGTCCAGCAAGACTCACAGAGGGGGACTGTGTGTTTATGTAAACACACAATGGTGTACAAACGCTGTGCTGGTATCGACTCATTGTTCGACACTGCTTGAGGTGCTGACAGTCAGGTGCAGACCTTTTTATCTTCCCAGGGAGTTCTCTACTGTGTTTATTATGGCGGTCTACATTCCACCCAGCGCTAACAGTGCTAATGCTAACAGCACGCTGGCTGAACTTTATGGAGTTATCAACGGGCTCCAAAACTACCATCTGGACGGACTGTTTATTGTTGCCGGAGATTTCAACCATGCAAATCTCAAGTCAGTTCTCCCTAAATTCCATCAACATGTGGACTTTGCAACGAGGGGGGAAAACACGCTGGACTGTGTTTACACAAACATGGCCAGCGCGTACAGGGCGGAGCCCCACCCCCACCTCGTACACTCAGACCATATCTCTGTTCTGCTGATCCCAGCATACAGACCCATCGTCAGGCGTGTGAGGCCCACCCTGAAGCAGGTAAAGACCTGGCCCACAGGAGCCATCTCTGCTCTTCAGGACTGCTTCGAACTGGGACATGGGACATGTTTAGGTAGGCTGCAACCTGCGATGACTCCATCAACTTGGAGGAGTACACAGCTTCAGTGACTGGCTACATCAGCAAGTGCATTGAGGATGTTACTGTCTCCAAGTTCATCATCACATGACCAAACCAGAAGGCATGGATGACTGTGGAGGTGCACAGACTCCTGAGAACCCAGGACAAGGCCTTCAAGTCAGGGGACGAGGCCGCCCTAAGAACAGCAAGGGCGAACCTGTCTCGGGCCATCAGAGCAGCGAAGCGAGTTCACGCACAGAGAATCCATGGCCACTTCAAAAACACCGGTGACACGCGGCACATGTGGCAGGGCATCCAGGCCCTCACCAACTACAGGACATCTCCACCTGCCTGTGACGGTGACTCCTCCCTCCCAGATGCACTGAACTGCTTCTACGCATGGTTTGATGCAGTGAACAAAAGAATAATGAGGAAGACCACCCCTCCTCCGAACGACCAGGTTCTCTGTCTGACCACAGCCGAGGTGAGAAGATCTCTTCTCAGAGTCAACCCACGGAAAGCTGCTGGTCCAGACAACATTCAAGGTCGTGTGCTCAGAGGATGTGCAGAACAGCTGGCAGATGTTCTCACTGACATCTTCAACATCTCTCTGAGCACCACTGTTGTTCCAAGGTGCTTCAAGACCACCAGCATTATTCCAGTGCCAAAGAAACCATCTATCTCCTGCCTCAATGACTATCATCCCGTCGCACTCACACCCATCATCAAGTGAGAGGCTGGTCATGAGGCACATCAAGTCTCAGATCCACTCCTCACTGGACCCCCTGCAGTTTGAGTATCATCCCAACCACTCAACGGACGATGCAATTTCCACCACCCTCCACCTGGCCCTTTCTCATCTGGACAGAAAGGACAGTTATGTCAGTTATTCAACACCATCATCCCTCAGCATCTGAGTGAGAAGCTGAGGCTGCTGGGCCTGAACACGTCCCTCTGTAACTGGATCCTGGACTTCCTGACTGGGAGACCCCAGTCAGTCAGGATCAGTAGCAGCACCTCCAACACCATCACGCTGAGCACAGGAGCCCCCCAGGGCTGTGTGCTCAGCCCACTGCTGTTCACATTGATGACCCATGACTGTGTAGCCAGGCACAGCTCGAACCACAGTTTCTTGGTGTTCACATAACTGACAACCTCACATGGACCCTCAACACCAACTCTATCGCTAAGAAAGCCCAGCAGCGTCTCTACTTCCTGCACAGACTGAGGAAAGCCCATCTCCCACCTTCCATCCTCACCATCTTTTACAGAGGAACCATTGTGAGGATCCTGAGCGGCTGCTTTACTGCTTGGTATGGGAACTGCTTCGTCTTAGACCGCAAGTCCCTACAACGGGTAGTGAGAACAGCTGAGAAGATCATCGGGGTCTCTCTGCCCTCTGTACAGGACATTTTCACCACTCGCTGCATCCGCAAAGCATCCAGCATTGTGGATGATCCCTCCCACCCATCCCACACTCTCTTCTCCCTCCTGCCATCCGGGAAAAGTTTCCACAGCATACGGGCCTCTACTTCCAGGATGGGAAATAGTTTCTTCCCCCTGGCCATCAGACTCTTAAACTCTTAAACCGCTAATGTCTACTCATTCCATCATTATCATTATCTATTTATTTATCTCTTGTTGCACTCTGCACTTTAACAATAACGCTGCTCCACTACACTGTCACACTGGAATCAACCTGGGCTGCTTTGTTCTAGAACACTGCGGCCCTCTTACGGATGAATGTACTGTCTGCTGTTGTCTGTCTTGTCTGCACTTGTTGCCCTATTTTGTGTATTATGTTGTCTTCTGTTGTCTTGTGTCTTGTGTGTAGCACCAGGGTCCTGGAAGAACGTTATTTCATTTCACTATGTACTGTGTATATGGCTGAAATGACAATAAAATCCTACTTGACTTGACTTGACTTGACTTGAGATTGGAATGGGTGGAGAAGAGTGGCTGGAATGACAGACAGGTACCAGCAAGAATAAAAGGGAAGGTTTACAGGACAGTAGTGAGACCAGCTCTGTTGCATGGGTTAGAGACGGTGGCACTGACGAAAAGACAGTACAGGACAGTAGTGAGACCAGCTCTGTTGTATGGGTTGGAGACGGTGGCACTGACGAAAAGACAGGAGGTGGAGCTGGAGGTGTCAGAGTTATAGATGCTGAGATTTTCGTTGGGTGTGACGAGGATGGACAGGATTAGAAATGAGTATATTAGAGGGATAGCTCGGGTTAGACGTTTTGGAGACAAAGTTAGAGATACAAGGTTGCGTTGGTTTGGACATGTCCAGAGGAGGGATGAGGATTATTTTGGGAGCACGTGGTGAGAGAGGACAATCAGGTGGTTGGTTTGAAAGAGAAAGATGCAGAGAACCTGAAGAAATTGAGACGGTTGATCTGCTGCGGTGATCCCTAAATGGGAGCAGCCGAAAGAAAATGAAGAAGATGTGTATGTCAAAAATAAATCGGAAATTTCTTTGTATAAGTTACTATAACAAGACACTACATGTGTCTTGGGACCAAAGTGAAGGGAAAACCAACCAACTCCCTGGATTTACGCTGGATTTCAGTTTCACAAAAATGAAGAGTTCTGAGTTCTTAGAGTTAGAAATGGTCGGTTTTGTTTTCTTTTGTGCAGCGGTGGCCTAGTGGTTAGGGCGTTGGCTGCATGATTGGAGGATCAGGGGTTTGAACCCATTCCCAATAGGTTGCCCTGAGGTACCCTTGAGCAAGGTGCCGTCCTTGTCTCACTCCTCCCTGTGATGGGCTGGTGACCTGTCCAGGGTGTGTTCCCCGTCCTTCGCCCTGTGTGAGCTGGGATGGACTCCAGCACTCCCCCACGACCCCGCTTGATCTTTTTATTTATCTGTTTATTTTTTATAAACAGAAATTGGTCTAAAAATTCAAAGTGGAATCAACACTGTTCCCTGTTGAACACTGAGTAAGTGCTAGTTCTGAGCAAGACATTCACCAAGATGAAAACACTGACTGACAAATTTTAGTCAAATTAATAGAAATCATGAACCAGATAATGAGAAAAATGGAGAGAAATGGTATTTTTCCAGCAACTGTTTACATGTTAACAGAGGATATTAATACGGGTTAAGAACACCACACTCATTTAGGGAGCTTAGAGAGAATCTTTATTGGTATCACCCCTGTTTATAGTGAGCTGCTAGTTAAATCACTAACTTTTATGCCACTGTTTTGTGTGTGTTGTTATAGCTAAGGGTGTGCTTAGAGCCTGAAGTTTACGAACTGTTTGGTAAGAAGCTAATGGAACACACCCTAAAGAAGGATCCAAAGTTTCTATGGTGTTGCCATGTGAGTAACCATTAAACTTATTAAAAGCCAATCAATGCACTGTTAACCACTTATATCAGCATTCTAGCATATTTTAGCATTATTTATTTTTTTTTTTTTTTTGCTTCCACAGTGCACCAATGGTTTTATCAATGAAAAAGACGAGTTTAAAGTTACTTGTCGAAATTGTCTGCAAAGCTTTTGTTCCAAATGCAAAACCTGTGAGTAAAGTAATTTTATTTTTAATTTGATTTTATTTTTAATTTGAAATAAATATACATTTAAACTGTTTTAAAGACTGCATAGAACTATGTTTAAACTAGTATAAAGCAATAGTTCATCTGAAACAGCAATATATAAAGTTAAATCTGTTTAAATAAAACTGAAACAATCCAAAAAAATGCTTTGTGTCCAAATTTAGCTTCTTGGGATAACAGATATACTGCAAAATACAGTAAATACAGTACTGTTTTCTTTTTCTTTTTCTTTTTCTCAGTGGGAGGATCAACATGAAGGTCTTTCATGTAATGAGTTTCGTGATGTGAAATATGAATGATCCAGAATATCAGATAAACAGGGCCTTGCTGATTTCTCATGGAAAAATGATTAGTTAGTATACATTATTAATACAAATTAAATCACCTAGGTGTTTTATATATATATATATGAGAGTATATATATATATATATATATATATATATATATATATATATATATATATATATATATATAGTACTGTACAAAAAGTTTAGGCAGGTGTGAAAATGCTGTAAACAAAGAATGCTTTCAGATATAAATAATGATTGCTTATTTTATCAATTTACAAAAATGCAAAGTGAGCTTAACAAAAGAAAAATCTAAATCAAATCAGTATTTATGTTACTACCTTACCTTCAAACCAGCATCAATTCTTATAGGTACACTTGCACAAAGTCAGGGATTTTGTAGGATTATTGTCAGGTGTATGATCAACCAATTTTACCAAACAGGTGCTAATGATCATCAATGTCACATGTAGGCTGAAACACAGTCATGTTTGGAACAACCTACCAGCCGAGTTCCTTCAAGAACTGTGTGCAAGTGTACCTAGAAGAATTAATGCTGTTTTGAAGGCAAAGGGTGGTCACACCAAATATTGATTTGATTTAGATTTCTCTTTTGTTCATTCACTGCATTTTGTTGATTGATGAAAATAAATGATAAACACTTCCATTTTTGAAAGCATTCTTTGTTTACAGCATTTTTTCACACCTGCCTAAAACGTTTGCACAGTTGTATATATGTATATATATATATATATATATACATATATATATAGAAAATGTCCTCACATTTTTACAGAATTTAACCTTTTCTTTTTTTAAACCTCTATAGATTGTCCCAGCTGTAAGTTTCAGTATGCTTTGGCCAAGGGTGGCTGTATGCACTTCACCTGCAGCCAATGCAGGTACGAGTTCTGCTGTGGCTGCAACAATCCTTACCATAAGGTAAGAACAGCAAGTAACAGTGAAATCAGTCTTCTTGCTCCACTCTTGGCTGTTCCCATTTAGGGGTCACTACAGCAGATCAATCTTCTCCATTTCTTCCAGTCCTCTGCATCTACCTCCTTCAAACCGATCACCTGCATGTCCTCTCTCACCAAGTCCATAAACCTCCTATGTGGTCTTACTCTTTTCCTCTTTCCTGGCAGCTCCATCTTCATCATCTTCCTCCAGTATAATCCTTGTCTCTCTTCTGGACATGTCCATACTAACGCTGTCCCTGTATTATACGCATTTCTAATCCTGTCCATCCTCATCACACCCAACGAAAATCTCAGCATTTTTAACTCTGCTCAACATGCTCTGTTCACCTGTGAGTACGTTTCAGTTTCTTTCCTTAATCGCCCTGACCTGCTGCACATCTTTGCCAGCTCTGTCTCTCTGTCTAGCCATTCAGTATAGGTCCTTTTCTCCCTCTTTACTGTCCAGCCTCTCATACAATTCACAAAACCTAATCTGTAGCTTTTGCCACTGCTTTCTTCGCCTTGTGCTTCATCTCCTTGTGTCTACTTTTTTCATTTCTCTGACTTTCACTCTTACTTTCCTCCTCTTCGTGACATCCAAGGTCATCTTACAGACCACCATCTTATGCCGTTTAGGAACACTCTCCCCTTTCACTACTTTTCAGTCTCCATTCTCCTTCAGACAGATCCTCCTGCAAAGGATATAGTTCACCTGTATGCATCCTTCTCCACTCTTATACGTCACCCTGTGCTACTCCCTCTTCTCAAAATAAGTATTAACTACAGCTGTTTCCAAACTTTTTCGCAAAATCTACATCCGACTTCTGTATTCCTCTCCTTGACACCATATGTACCCATCACCTCCTCATCCCCTCATTTCCCTTCACCAACATGTCCATTAAATTCTGCACCAATCACCACTCTGTCTCCCTTGGGTACACTCTCTATCACTTCATCTAACTCACTCCAGAATTCTTCGTTCTCTTCTTTCTTACAACCAGCTTATGGGGGATAAGCACTAACAACATTCATTATTACATCTTTAGCTTCCAGCTTCAAACTCACCCTTTCACCTTCAAAACGCTCTTTGCACACTCTTCCTTCAGGATAACACCTACCCCATCCCTCATTCCATCCACACCATAGTAAAACAATTTAAATCCTCCTCCAAAAAAGAACGAAATATACAAAGAAATACATTGGCTTGTGCATCCCTAGTGGCTGGGTTGAGTAACAGTGAAATCAGTAATTATATTAATAAACTGGTTTCAGTTATCACTGCCAGTAATGTTATTTAATAACATTTGAAAATCCAATGACAGTTATCAATAAACAGTTAACATCATCTTAACATAAACATCATCTTACCCTTCAGTGTCATGATAAAACATCAGTGAAGTGTATCACAGATTATAGTTAGAAATTGTATAAAAGGGATTTTAAAAGATCTCTGAAAACTCCTAATGAAAGCATTAGGGCACCCTATGAAATCCTGTGTGTTTTTGTAACATTCTTGCACATATGGATATTTAATCTCAGTTTTAACAATACTGGGAGATTCAAGTAATATAACTAAACAATTAAAACTAAAGATAAGACAAAATCTTTTGTAAAAAGTAATTCTACAAAAATGTGATTTCTGGTGAGGAATAAATTAGGACCACCTTTATTCCCAGTTAAAATGGCTCAAATCACACACAGGTGTAGCACATCAGGTGCACATGATTCGAAAATTGTATATTCATACATATATATGAATACATAATGCAGTGATATAGTGGTAGGGTACTTGCCTATGGATCTATGGCTCAAGAGGTCCCAGGTTCGAATCCCACCTCTAGCACTACCAACACTGGGTCCCTGAGCAAGACCCTTAACCCTGAGTTGCTCCAGGGGGACTGTCCCTGTAATTAGGACATGAAAGTCGCTTTAGATAAGAGCGTCTGCTAAATGCCGTAAATGTAAATGTACATTAACATAAAACTTGTAAATGTAAGATTATATGTATGTTTGTATTCTATGGGTAAAATAAAGGCTTTCTATGAAACTGTGACATTTCTTTTCTCAGAAAGGATGTACATATGCTCAATGTGCTTTACCTGGTTTTCATGCCCACCATCCACGAGACTGCCTATTTTATCTGAGGGACTGGGAGCCAACCAGGCTACAGGCTTTACTAAAGGTAAAAATATACTAATGCAATGAAAATATCATTAGATACCATTTAATTAATTTAGACCAAATGG
Source organism: Hepsetus odoe (assembly GCA_017165825.1). NCBI lineage: Eukaryota > Metazoa > Chordata > Actinopteri > Characiformes > Hepsetidae > Hepsetus > Hepsetus odoe. The sequence goes on from CM029378.1 coordinate 26,869,306, forward strand.
CAGCTGACATTACACAGTGTATACTTTATCTTTTATAAAAAAATTATTTTAAAAATATTGTTACAATCTGGTGTAGGATCAGGCCATTACAGAAAATGAGAATGGGCTCTCTTCCCAGACCTGCCTTTCACACATCAAAGATACAGTTTCATAGAAATAGATATGTGAATTAGTGTTAACATGTTTTTGTAACATTCTTGGACATATGGATATTTAATCTCAATTTTAACAATACTGGGAGATTCAAGTAATATAACTAAACAATTAAAACTGAAGAAAATATTTTTCAAAATCTTCTGTAAAATGTAATTCTACAAAAAATCAATGTCTGGTGAGGAATAAATTAGGTACATCCCCACCTTTATTCCCAGTTAAAATGGCTCAAATCACACACAGGTGTAGCACAGCAGGTGCACATGATTAGAACATTGTTACTCAGCACTCTGAAGGAGGTTTGCCCTATTTAAACCTCAGACATTTAGGCCAGAGTGAAGAGAATGTAGACAAAGACCAGGACTTCTGTAATAATGTTCTTTGGACAGATGAGCCTGAAATGAATTATTTGGACACTAGAACAGAGGACATGTCTGGCATAAATCAAATACAGTGGTACCTTGGGTTACGAGTAACCTGGCTTACGAGTATTTTGACTTTCGAGCAAAAAAAAATGTTTAATAAAATTTACCTTGGGTTATGAGTGATGTCTTGGTACACGAATGTATGGATGCTTTGGTGTCAAAATTTTCTGATACATGTAAAGTTTGGGTTACGAGCATACACCTTGGCTAACGAGTATGTAATGCTCCCGTGGTGCGTATAGCGGACAGCATCAATTCTTAAAGGTACAATTGCACATAGTCAAGGATCAACCAGTTTTACCAAACAGGTGCTAATGATCATCAATGTCACATGTAGGTTGAAACACAGTCATGTTTGGAACAACCTACCAGCCGAGTTCCTTCAAAAACTGTGTGCAAGTGTACCTAGAAGAATTGATGCTGTTTTGAAGGCAAAGGGTGGTCACACCAAATATTGTTTTGATTTAGATTTCTCTTTTGTTCATTCACTGCATTTTGTTGATTGATGAAAATAAATGATAAACACTATGTGAACTTTTTTCACACATTGAAAATCACAGTGAATTGTTAAAAGTAATAAAAAAATTCAGATTAATCATATTTTGTCCACCTTTATTGCTTTAAGAAAAATGTATTCTTTTTTAATTTAAATAAATAAAAATATTTTATTATGAATATTGTTTGATAGAGAACTATAGGCTTTATTGGTCACAAAAATTTGATTATTAGGCTTACTTTACTACAGTTTCATTAAACTACAATTTAAAAACTACTACATATTCAGAAAATTTCTAGTTGTCACAGTCCGTCGTGCCTGTGGTTCTGGTTGGGCACGACAGATGGCGCTCTGTTCTGATTGAGCACACCTGGGCTCATGGAGACACAGGTTTGCTTCATTGGGGCTGCTATTTAAGCCCCAATGAGTCAGAACAGAGCGCGGTTCATTAACGAGGTGAAGCCTTACAGTTAATGGTGGCATTTTTGGTACTATGTTTTGGTTTATGTTTAATAAAAGTTACGTTCCGGAATACTGGCTCTGCGATGACATCCTTCCCACACCCCGCCACCGTTACACTAGTCAAAAATAAGTAAGGGAAAACACCAGTCTTTTAACTTAAGGTATACTAAAATGTATAGAAATGTATACTAAAATGCTATAAAAACCTACATATATAAAAACTACAGGTACATATCTACATTTCTGCATTTATATAAAAATCAACAGCAAATACAGAAAACTAGAAAACTAAAAATATACACATACTAACAAAAATCTAGACATACATAACATTAATTGAACCAAAACAGGGTCAATGAATTGTCTAAAAGAAGATTTTCTTCAGTAACATCATTTTTTTTTCTTCTTAGAGAAAAGGAGTGGAGTTTAATACAAATCCTCCTGATGGGGTAGAGAGTGGTAAAAGACTCATAAAATTCTTTGTTTTTAATTTTGTTTTTAAACTCTTTGGAATCTTATTAACATATTGTGCTTTATTGAAAACCTTTCAGGTGTGTGTGGTGTGTTGGAGCAGAAGGATAGTGGCCAGGATGATGTTCCCTGTGGAATTAAAATCCAGGAAGGTCATGCTGGACTCTGCGAGTGAGTGACCAATTTATTCCCTTATTCAGCCTTTCACTCAAATATTAATTTAAACAATCAGAAATTCTTTCATTCATCAGTTTGCTTGTTTAGTCATTCAAGATTGGAATTGTTCAGTCTTTCATTTATTTAGGCATTTATTTCATGTATTTCTTTATTCCATTATTTACTAGATCCCTCCCTCATTAATCTGCTTCTGCTTCTGCTTTTGGCTGCTCCCGTTAGGGGTTGCCACGGTGGATCAACCATCTCTATTTCTTCCTGTCCTCTGCATCTTCCTCCTTCAAACTGACCACCTGCATGTCCTCTCTCACAACATCCATTAACCTCCTCTTTGGCCTTCTTCTTTTCTTCTTTCCTGGCAGCTCCATCCTCAGCATCCTTCTCCCAGTATAATCCTTGTCTCTCCTTGTCACATCACCCTTATTCTTGAAAATCAGCACTAGTTCACTTCTGTTCAATTCCTCATGCTCCTCATGCTAGATTGTGTTAAACACTTTTGTTAGAAACTGCCATCTCTCCTAAACACCTCCATGCTTCCAGCGGGATGTCATCCGGTTCAACAGCCTTTATCATTCTTCATCCTCTTCAATGCTTCATTGCTTACTTCCACCTTGCTCATCCTGGATGCACTTCCTGGTTTATTATATTCACATCATCCAATCTCTTCATTCTTCAGCCCCTCAGAATCCTCTTTCCATCTGCACAACACGCTCTGCCCGCTTGTGAGCATGTTTCTATTTCTATCCTTTATTGCCCTAACCTGCTGTACATTTTTTTCATCTCTGACTCTCTTCCTAATCAGTATAGATCTACAGAAGTTGGTCAGGGTTGAATTAGACATCCTGAGAATTTTTTCAGGAATGGTTTCTCAGTTGTGTTGTTACATTGAAAAGTTCAATGTAAATATAGGTTACATGGAAAAGATAGAGTCAGTCATTTGTTTTATATTTCTGGAATCATTCAGAAATATGCCTGATTTTTGTTTGTTTGCTTTTTTGTTTAAAGTAAACACTATCGGGAGTACTTGGTCAGCTTGATTAATGCCCACTCGTTGGACCCTGCTATTCTGATGAGTGAATCAGAATTAATCAGCACATGCAAACGACATCATATTTACTCTGACATAGAGGAAGAGGAGGATAAGGAGGCATATCACTCTAGACTGCGGCAGGTAGTTTTTTTTTGTTTGTTTGTTTTTTAATTATTTATTATTACATTAGTAACTGAAACAGATGAAATTTTCTTGTGTGTTCATGTGTTTTTTTCTTTAGAAATTGATGGGAATCCCCCTGGGCAACAACCTGTCTCAGAAATTTTAAAATCAGAAAAAGTGTTAAAGGATTCAGATGACTACTTTAATTACGATGACTATCCATCCATCCATCCATTTTCTTCCGCTTATCCGAGGTCGGGTCGCGGGGGCAGCAGCTCCAGCAGGGATGCCCAGACTTCCCTCTCTCCGGCCACTTCTTCCAGCTCCTCCGGGCGGATCCCAAGGCGTTCCCAGGCCAGCCGAGAGACATAGTCTCTCATTACGATGACTAATTACCTCTATTGATGAAAAAATACAAATATTATTCAGAAACTCTTTGGATGTGATAATGATATATATATACAGTACTGTGCCAAAGTTTTAGGCAGGTGTGAAAAATGCTGTAAACAAAGAATGCTTTTAAAAATGGAAGTGTTTATCATTTATTTTCATCAATCAGCAAAATGCAGTGGATGAACAAAAGAGAAATCTAAATCAAATCAATATTTGGTGTGACCACACTTTGCCTTCAAAACAGCATGAATTCTTCTAGGTACACTTGTACACAGTTTTTGAAGGAACTCGGCTGGTAGGTTGTTCCAAACATGACTGTGTTTCAACCTACATGTGACATTGATGATCATTAGCAATTTTACTAAGTTTGGTAAAATTGGTTGATCATACACCTGACTATAATCCTAGAAAATCCCTGATTGTGTGCAAGTGTACCTTTAAGAATTGATGCTGGTTTGAAGGCAAAAGGTAGTAACACCAAATATTGATTTGATTTAGATTTTTCCTTTGTTCGCTCACTTTTCATTTTGTAAATTGATAAAAATGAACAATCATTATTTATATTTCTGAAAGCATTCTTTGTTTACAGCATTTTTTCACACCTGCCTAAAACTTCTGCACAGTAAACAGAAATGTTAAAGTTCTAAATTAACTTAACTTTTCATGTACTTAGTGTAATGCTTTAAGTTTAGGTCTGTTTATATGATTAGTTTTCTGTGAACTGTTTGAGAAAGAAAGATGTCTCTCTTCCCTCTCTTTTGCAGATTTTACATTACCCGATATCTGTTTATCTTCATATTTATTATGTCCATCATGAAAATGGAGGTATAAATGAAATCTGTTTTTTTTTTTTTGTCAATGCCTCAATCTACAACCCATATAACATATAACATAATCTTCACTTTCATTCTTACTGGTACCTGTTTGTCACAGATCACTTCTGCCACTTTTCTCCACCCATTTCAGCCTGCCTGCATTCTCTTCTTCACCTCTCTTCCGAACTTCCTATTACCCCGTACAACTGACCTCAGGTAATTAAAGCATTCAACTTAACCATTCCACTGTCCATTCCACTGTTCTCCTCATTGTTCATACTCATATATTCTGTCTTAGTCCTCCTGACCTCCTTCCTCTCTATAAAGCATATCACCACCTGTCCAAGCGTTCAAGACTTCTCCAGTCTACTCTCATCTCATCTTTGTCAACCTTTCCATTATTGCAAAGAAGAAAGGGATCAGGGCTGATCTTTGAAGTAATCCTACATCTACTTTAAAATCACCCATCACTCCCACTGGAGACCTCACAACTGTAAAACTGCCATCATACATATTCTTTACACTTTGACATACTTCTCTTTCACTCCTGATTTCCTCTACAATAACTCCTCTAGGCACACTGTCCTATGCTTTCTGAAATCCACAAATGCACAAGGTAATTCATCCCTGAACTATATACATCTGCTCTTTCTTGGCATGAAAACATACTGCTGCTCACTTATCATCACCAAAAGAGTGTCTAAACCTAGCTTTCACTTCTCTTTTCCATATAGTCATGCATTGGCTGTTCAGCTTTATAATTATAATGTCCTTTTCTCCCTTTCTTAGTGTCCAACCTCTCAAACTCATTATGCCTGATCTTTAGAGTTTGCTATCAGTATCTATGCCCATTTCCCCATTTCCTTGCACTCTCCTTGTACTCTCACCTGTGTATACTTTCCATCACATCATCTTACTCACTCACTCCAGAATTCTTCTAACAACATTCATTATAAGAGCTTCAGTTTCCAACTTAATATTTATCACTGTATCTCACTCCACACTCTTTTCACCTCCAACACACTCACTGACTTGAACTTTCTTCAGGATAACACCATATCCATTTCTCCTCCTATGCACACCACAGCAAAACAGTTTGCATCCACTTATAGGCAGATTTTCCAGGTTGGCGTTATGAGCCCCAATGAATCAGAGCAGGGCGCTGGTCATTTTGTGTGCATACTTTTCTGTTTTTTTATGTTATTTTTTAACATGTTATTTTCAGTATGTTTAGTTTATGAGTTCTGTGCAAGTTATCAGTCATTAAAGTTCAGTATGAAGCTCTTGGCTCTGCATTCATGTCCAGCCCACGACACTACATCATTACAGAATGTAAGGTGAAAAATGCATTGGCATAGTTTAAGAAACTTATGACCCTGGTCATAAATCTTGCTTATTTTCACAGTCTTTCACGGGTGGGTTTCGTTTTGAGTACGGTAGATGGCGCTCTGTTCTGCCTGAGCAAACCTGAGCTCATGAAGGCACAGGTGTGCATCACTGGGGCTGGCTATTTAAGCCCCGATGAGTCAGAACAGAGCGCTACTGTCGCTACTGCAGTCCCTTGTATCTTGTTTTAGTTACTATGAATAATAAAGTTATGTTCTGGATCCCTGGATCAGCGCAGACATCCTTCCTGCACCCCGCCACCGTTATACAGCATTACACCCAGGAAGACCATCACTGTCTAGGACAGTGTCACCCACTACAACCCATTAATATCTAACAGAACAGAAAGGCAAAGAAAAAAACCTTTTGCAAGAACCAGGGAAACTACACATACAAACCTGGAATGTTGCATTAGAAAATTAAGTATATAAAACAAGGTGACTTCTTATCATCATATTTAATTAATTAATTTGTTCTTGGAATTTTTCCCACTGAATCACTTTATGGCATTTGTAGGAAAATTGGGAACAATGTTCATTAATAATGGTCATAAATAATAGAATAATGGAGTAATAACAGAGCAACTGATATTCAGTATATTGTAGAATAGAATTGCAATATTCACAACAACATTCTGTATACTTGTTGCTCTATCATTATGCATCTATGAATGTCAGGATGTCTGGTTTTTCTTCTGCAAATTTCGAGTGTGGCGAATATACATATAAAATAATTAATTAATAAATTATTAAATTAATTACCGTTTCCCCTCACACTACAAGCAATACAGATTATGGGATTTTGTCTCCCTCTGGTGGTCTGGAGGAAAATGGAGTGACGATTTTTGGTCGCAGCTGCGTGGTCATGTGATTTCTGGGAAACGGAGCAAGTTTCTGGTTTTGAGAGCTGGACGGAAGAGGTAGACGGTTAGTAATAGACTGTTTTTGCTTTATCGTCAGCAGGATTGGTTTTCGGTGGAGAAGGACAATCGCACCTGAATGAAAGGTAAAAACGAAAGTTAAATATCCGTGCTAATGGATTATATGAAATTTATTATAGGTTTAGCTAATTTCATACAATACTTTTAAATATCCTTTAAACAGTGTACAGGTTGTATGTGGCATATATTATGTCTGTAGTGTTATAACTGTAAACATTCCTACTACTGTTTCATTAAAACATAAACGTATAACAAAAGAATCAACATTCTGTTAATAACGTCGCTTAGTGTACACACACACACACACACACACACGCACGCACGCGCGCACACACACACACACACACACACACACACACACACACACACACACACTAAAATGTGTTTTTTGAACGACGTGGGGAATATATTTGTCAGTCCAGTTTAACAACAGAGGGCACTGCTGCTTCAAACATGCCCAGTCTTGCAAAGAGAATAATGCACAAATAAATCCAAAGGTATCCAGACACCTTCTGAAAGTTTACGGTGAATTGTGGAGACCTCTACTTATACTCTATTTTTATCACTTTATCTTGTATCACTCAGCGTGGATTTGATAAGACCCTAGAGTTGAGTCGTTTGTGAAAGGTTGTACTTCTTTTTGGTAGTTTTATTATTGAATATAGCAGTATTGTTGAAATTTTGCTCAGGACCACAGGTTTCTAAATAAATTCTACATTTCTAAATAAACAGACGTAAAGCCATCTCTAAAAATGGTCTAAACCATTAAAAGAGACTTGGTTAAATCTAAATTAAATTTGTGCAAGTTTATTTCTGTAAATATTGTGCTGGTGTTGTACCTCATTAAGCATCACTGCCATGAAAAGCTCCACAGGAACGCACAGTGGAATATAAAAGCCTTAAAAATTCTGATTTACATTTTTCTATACTGTTTACTAAAGTAATCCCCTGCTATATCACTGTTCACATTTCACGTCCCCGGCTATTTGCGGATTTACATAAGGAACATACATTTTTTTGGGAATTTCCCTGGTATAATGTGGCATTACAAAGCTTACAGTGAATTGTTGTTATGGAGGTTTATGTTGGTAATATTTGGTTTTCCTAAGGGTTCTCTTCTTGGCAGCAATGCTTACTGTAGCAAAACACAAGCCCAAAACATACAGTACTGTGCAAAAGTTTTAGGTAGGTGTTGAAAAAATGCTGTAAACAAAGAATGCTTTCAGAAATATAAATAATGATTGTTTATTTTTATCAGTTTACAAAATGCAAAGTGAAAGTGACAACCCTTGTCATTGCGAGGTCACAGCACACAGTGAACCACAACGAAATTGGACCTCTGTATTTAACCCATGCACTCAAACACCGTGCAGCAGTGGGCAGCGCCGGGGACAGTACAAGGAATTGTACACAATCTTCCAATGCAGGGGCAACTCCCTAACCACTAGGCCACCACTGCCCCAGAGATCATGTCAGAAGTGGGATTTGAACCCACACCTCCAGGAGAAACTGCGACTTGAACCTTGCAGTACCTTAGACCGCTCAGCCATCCTGACATAAACACTTGGTTCCACTGAGGCTCGAACCCAGGACCTTCTGCGTGTAAAGCAGATGTGATAACCACTACACTATGGAACTGCATAGTGAGTGAACAAAAGAAAAATCTAAATCAAATCAATATTCAGCATCAATTCTTATGGCCCCCACAGAGCCCTGATCTCAACATCATCAAGTGTGTCTGGGATTACATGAAGACAGAAGGATGTGAGGAAGCCTACATCCACAGAAGATCTGTGGTTAGTTCTCCAAGATGTTTGGAACAACCTACCAGCCGAGTTCCTTCAAAATCTGTGTGCAAGTGTACCTAGAAGAATTGATGCTGTTTTGGAGGCAAAGCGTGGTCACACCAAATATTGATTTGATTTTGATTTCTCTTTTGTTCATTCACTACATTTTGTTGATTGATGAAAATAAATGATAAACACTTCCATTTTTGAAAGCATTCTTTGTTTACAGCATTTTTTCACACCTGCCTAAAACTTTTGCACAGTACTGTAAGAGAAGCTATGATCCCAGAGACCCCAACCCCAAAGGCACTTCATCAGCTATAGATATAGCTATAGATATAGCAAGTAAGACAAATAAGCTACACACAAGATGCAAGGATTTTTCCAAGGCTATTTTTAAAAGAGTTTAATTCATATTGGGTAAACTATATAGAAGTCACACTTTATTGCTCATTTGTTTCTTGGTCAGATACAGTATTGTGCAAAAGTTTTAGGCAGGTGTGAAAAAATGCTGTAAACAAAGAATGCTTTCAAAAATATAAATAATGATTGTTTATTTTTATCAATTTACAAAATGCAAAGTGAGCTAACAGAAGAAAAATCTAAATCAAATCAATATTTGGTGTTACTACCTTTTGCCTTCAAACCAGCATCAATTCTTATAGGTTCACTTGCACAAAGACAGGGATTTTGTAGGATTATAGTCAGGTGTATGATCAACCAATTTTACCAAACTTGGTAAAAGTGCTAATGATCATCAGTGTCACACGTAGGTTGAAACACAGTCATGTTTGGAACAACCTACCAGCCAAGTTCCTTCAAAAACTGTGTGCAAGTGTACCTAGAAGAATTCATGCTGTTTTGGAGGCAAAGGGTAGTCATACCAAATATTGATTTGATTTAGATTTCTCTTTTATTCATTCACTACATTTTGTTGATTGATGAAAATAAATGATAAACATTTCCATTTTTGAAAGCATTCTTTGTTTACAGCATTTTTTCACACCTGCCTAAAACGTTTGCACAGTACGTGTATGTTTATTGTTGAAAACAAGAGAAAAGTGAAAGTGATTATTTTTTAATTGTAAAACACAGCACGGCACACAGTGAACCACACAATGAAATTCAAACTGCATTTCATTCATACATACCATACAGCAGGGGGCAGTTATTTAAAGCATCCAGTGAGCAGTAATGGGGACCGTACCTTGCTCAATAGTACCTCAGGGCAACTCAGGGCTTCGAGCCAACAACCTTCTGATCCTGGCCATCTCCCTAACCCCCTAAGGTCACCACTGCCCCAGTAACATAATATAAATGAGAAACATGATTGTTTTTTGTTTGAAACTGAATTCCAGCTGAATGTTATAACATAACACTTAATTCATTCATTCTGAATCTTTTTGATCTTCTCTGAAAATACAACTCTCAATTTACTACTCCATTCAGTTTCCTAATTCAATATCAGTTCTTTCAGTTCTTACTGAGACATGGTTAGGTCAGAAAGAGGTCGCTAAGGAAGCACAATCGATTTGCAGATTTACAGAAAATGTTTTGAAATAACATGGAAAAGGCCTAGTGGTTAGGGCGTCAGCCGCATGATTGGAGGTTCGGGGGTTCGAACCCCTTCCCAAAGGGTTGCTCTGAGGTACCCTTGAGCAAGGTGCCGTCCCCGTCCCGCTCCTCCCTGCGATGGGCTGGCGACCTCTCCAGGGTGCGTCCCCCGTCCTCGCCCTGTGTGCGCTGGGTTGGACACCAGCACCCCGCCGCGACCCTGTTTGGGACAAGCGGCAGAAAATGGATGGATGGATAAAATAACATGGAAAATCCCTTCAGTATCAGTACCTGTGCTAAATGCTGCTTTTGTCCGCATGTCCGATGACCAAAGGCTATATTAAGAGGTTAATATAGTTGCATATTCAATAGAAGAAAAAGGATTACCTTAGAAAGAAGAACACCTTACTTAAACAAATGATGACATTACTTTAGCTGATTGACCTGTGTGATGAGGCACAGGTTGTATGAAAGACTATGTTAGGCTAATTGGGGACATTGCTGCAGAAATGTTCATTGGTTATCTTTCATAATATGTTAGTACCTATTTGCTATAATTTCTTTTAAGGTTACCTTCAAATTTAAGAATCATGAAGGATGTTTAAAACATTAATCTTTGCTTTTTTGCTGAAGTCAATTCAAGGTTGATTTACATGTATGTTATTATCTATACCTATACTCTCAGATACAATTAAATACCAGAATATTTTAGCCAAAAGTCTCTTTGAAAATTAAAGGTTGATTTTTTTGGTACACAGTTGTTTATACACAATATAAATACTGTATATATGTTGTGTATAAAAAAAAAGTATTCACCCCCCTTGGCATTTTCCATGTTTTGTTGCCTCACAACCTAGAATTAAAATTGATTGTTTGAGACTTTGCACCATTAAATTTACAGAACATGCCTACAACTTAGAAGATGTTTTTTTGTTTTTTTTTTTTATTGTGAAACAAACAACAAATAGGACAAAATGACAGGGCAATGACAGCCTGAAGTCTTGAACTCATGGACATCACCAGATTCTGGGTTTCCTCCTTTTAAATGTTCTGGCAGGTCTTTCAGTTGCTGTTTGTTTGTGGGCCTTTCTGTCAGAAGTTTAGTCTAACAGGTGAAATGCATGCTCAATTGGGCAGCGGTGGTTTAGTGGTTAGGGAGTTGCCCTCACATTGGAAGATTGTGGGTTCAATTCCCCTCACCAGTAGGTTGCCCTGAGGTACCCTTGAGCAAGGTACCATCCCTGTCACTGCTCCCGAGGTGCTTTGAATAGCTGCCCACTGCTGCACGGTGTTTGAGTGCATGGGTTAAATACAGAGGTCCAATTTCGTTGTGGTTCACTGTGTGCTGTGCTGTGACCTCGCAATGACGCGGGTTGTCACTTTCACTTTAAAAATTGGGTTTAGATCAGGTAGCTAACTTGGCCATTCAAGAATATTCCACTTCTTTGCTTTAATAAACTCCTGGGTTGCTTTGGCTGTATGTTTTGGGTCATTGTCCATCTGTATTATTAAAGCCACCACTGTTGTCTTCCGTGGACGTCCAGGTCTTTTTGCGTTGTTCTGGTGAGTTCACCAGTGCTTTCTTTCTTTCTCAGGATGGATTTTGCCACTCCTAATATTTTAGCAATTTCTCTGATGGTTTTTTTTTGTTTTCGCAGCTTAAGGATGGCTTATTTCACCTGCATGGAGAGCTCCTTTAAATGCATGTTGTCTGTTCACAGCAAAATTTTCCACATGCAAGCATCACACCTCAAATCAACTTCAGGCATTTTATCTGCTTAATTCATAATGATGTAATGAAGGAATTGCCCACACCTGCCCATGAAATAGCCTTTGAGTCAATTGTCCAATTACTATTGGTCCCTTTATAAAGAGGGTGGCACATGTTAAGGAGCTGGAACTCCTAAACCAGGGGTCGGCAACCTTTAACACTCAAAGAGCCATTTGGACTCAGTTTCCACAAAAGAGAAAGCACCAGGAACCGCAAAATCCTTTTTGACAATTAAAATGAAGATAACACTGTATTTATGTTTTTTTTTTTACTTTTATGTTATGCATTAAAAAATGGGATATTATGTTGCTTGTGAAATTTTATTTATGCAAAGAAAACATTATTTAGAATTTTGTAAAAAAAAAAAAAAAAAACACTGAGTTGAAGGTCTCTTTCAACAATGTGGACCTTGCACATTTTTGACCGTATCGCTAACTCAGAATGTTCCAGAAACATACGGGAGGGCGCTTTGAAACCATAAGACCCTCAGCTATTGGCTAAAGAAATAAAATTGGCATCAAAATGCTCCAATCACGGTGTAAAGTGTGTGTTTCTGAGCTGAACATGTTTTCGTCCCATATACGGGACGCAGCCCGACTGGTTTTAAACAAGTAATATTTTAATGTTACAAAATCACAATAATCTTCAAATTTAGAATTACATTTATAAAAACAACAAATAAAAATATAATACACTTAAATCTAATTTATTTATTTTCCAAAGCCACAGGGAGCCGCAACGTAAGGATGAAAAAGCTGCATGCCGCTCCAGAGCCGCAGGTTGCCGACCCCTGTGCTAAACCCTTCATCTAGTTTGAATGCGGATACCCTCAAATGAAAGCTGAGAGTCTAGACATTATGTTCATGTCCATTGTGTAACTATAATTGGAATATGTTTCAGTAAGCAGGTACAAAAAATAAGCACTTGTCACAGGGTTACTAAGTTTATTACTTAGGTTGTAATAGTTAATCAGCAGCAGCAACGTCCAAGCAATATAATTATATTAAATTTTTTCTAAGATATGTTGGATTCTCCGATTGAGAACCGAGTTTCGAGGAGTCAGTGATGAGGTGAAGAGGGTTTTAAACTATAGCAAAGTTTATTGACAGAAAAGTAACGACGTTCTTACAAGATGTTCAATAGACATCCTTTCTCTCTAACTTGCACAGTTCAGAGTGTGCCTTTTTATTTGTCCCTGGGAGCTCCAAGGCCTCCAGTGGAGACACCTAATCTAAGACTATGACCTTGTTTGGGTGTTTTTGACATGCAAAGAAAGCATTACTCAGAAGAGAACAGAGAAAATAGAGATCCAGTTACAGAGGAATATATACAAATAAAATAACAGAAATAAATGAGTAAAATCAAGCTACAATCCATCACTCCCCCCTGTGATTCTATGTAAACCCATTGAATCAACATTAAATCAATTTGAATTAGAACAAAGACCCTGATCATCATGCTAAATATTCCAAATCAAACTGTGATTAATGATTGAACTGTAATCATACCATCATCATCATCATGTATTATTACCGGTAATGATTAAATATTTCTAAATCTGGAGACAGATTTACAGTCTTACATGTCCTGGAAATAAAACATAAAACAATCTTGATTATCAGGAGAATCAGAGTAATTGAACATATGACTACAACAAAACCTTGAAGAATATGAGTGGCCAGAACCCCAAACGTGCTGGTGAACCATCCGAAGAGGTCCACTGAAGATGTAGAGGCGGTGTGCAACTTTGACCTGTTTTCTAATCTCTGAAATTAGAGTTGAGACATTATGAGATACATCTGGAATGAATGAGCAACACTCATCCCCAATAACAGCACAAGTTCTACCTTTTTCAGCAAGCAAGAGGTCAAGAGCCAACCTGTTTTGTAGAGTCATGTTTCTCATGTCAATAAGTTCATAATTAATTTGATCTAAAGCACGCGTTGTATCATTATTAACATCTTCCATTACTCTCACTACTTCTCTAATTTCATCTAAATCTACTGTCATTCCATAATTAGGAAAAAGAGCTGAAAAGAATCTTTTAGCAGGTTGTGCTACAAGTTCATGAGAATGAAATAAATCCCGTTTGTGTAAATGATTATGTCTAGGATCAGTAATGTGTCTCATGGCTGGTATGACGTAAGCTGCATAAAATGTACCTGACCATCGTTCAGGCAGATAACTGTAAGCTGTGTTACCACAAACGTACACAGTCCCGTTCACAGTGGGACAGTCATCTGAAAAATATGCAGTTTTGAAAATCAAGGTAAACTGTACAGAATGATCATTCAAAAGTACAGTGACCGATGGTACATCAGGTGTGATAGTCAAATGACATACACTAGTACCTAAATAAGGTCCAGAACCATTATTACACCAACATAGATTCCCTTTGGTTGTGTATGCTAACTTTATGGGTGTATCTGGTTTAGCTATTGGTCTTACGTGGTGATTAGCAGTTATGACTGTCTCATTACCCAAATCCTCACATTTCAGAAAGGGCAGGTGCAGTCGTGACCAGTGATGGCGAGGGGAACTGTAATTTGTGGGAATATTTCCGCACCATGTGGAATTAAGCCACAGATCCAACAGTCTGACTTGTTAAATACTTTTGCAAAGCCACGCGCTGCGGCTATAAAGGTGTTTCCCCTTAAACCATCATTGTGACTGACCACGAGGGCAACCTGTAAATACAAACACAAGAGAAGGTTAAACATCATGGTTTCCTTCGTACACATACAGAGCTACGTATTTGTGTGTTTTTACTCTTTTTTTTTTTTTTTTTTTTTTTTTTTTCGTCAAGTAAGTGTGTGTGTGAATGAGTTCACTGTCTTCTGGCTGGCTGAAGTTTATCCACTTTGTTGTCCAGCAGCGGAGGCTACTAAGGGAGAGGTTACTAGCACTTCACCTTAGAGCATTCCTCGATTTCTGGAACAAAGTCTTCAGTCCTGAAGACTGAGGATGATGAGGACAGTGGCATATCCGATGCCCATCATTCGAAAAATTCCTTGGCAAACTGCACCTGTGAAATGTGTTCCTTAATCCGAGTCAATGTGGCAGGGTAGGCCCCATCTTGGTATGAAATCCTTCACCAAGGTTTTTGCTGTGTGATTTTCAGCCAGTTTGCAGGCTTCAATGAGAGCTTTTAATTCTACTTGTTGAGCGGATGTCCCTTTTGACATGCTTCCACTGGTCAAAACATCTGTTTCTGTTGTCACTGCCCATCCTGCACTTCTCAATCCATTTTTGACCATTGAGGAACCGTCGGTGTACAGCACCAGATCAGGATTCTGCAAAGGCACTTCTTGGGTGCTTGACACTTCCTCCATTGTAGTGATTATTTCAACACAATCATGGTCATCAATTTCTGTTTCTGTTGGGAGTAGGGTCGCAGGGTTGGACAGGCTTGCTTTTTCAATGACAAGGTTGGATGATTCCAGAACGGTGGACCATTTTGCCCATCAAGCAGCTGTGACTTGTTATGCTCGACTCAAGGTTAGCAGAGTATGGACAGCGTGTGGACATTTGATCACCAGTGTTTGATCTAACACAAATATGTTGCTTGAATTGCTTGAAGACACGGACCCCATCCAAGGGCCACGTTATCCAGTTTTCCTGAGTAGTATCCAACAGGTCTCTGCAAATCACCATGATCTTGGGAAAGCACTGCTGTCATGTATCCATCTTTTTCATGGACATTCAGTGTGAAAGGCTGTCCTGTGTCTAGAATTCCCAGAGCAGGTGCTTGACAGAGCGCCTTTTTCAAATTCTGGAAAGCTTGGATTTGTTCTTAGTTCAACTCGATTGGATCTGTTGAATCCTTCCGTCCTTTTAGCAGATCTGCAGTTTCTGTGTACGAATCAACCCATGCTCGGTTGTAGTTGCACAATCCCAAGAAAGAGTTCCTTGATTGTGTTCAGCTGTTTTGCTGTCTTGATCGTGTTCGATCTTGAGTGATTTCTCGTTTTCCCTGTGAAATCTTCTGTCCGAGGTAAACAACTTCAGCTTGCATGATTTGAGCTTTGGAGAAACTTGCTTTGTGTCTTTTTTTCATATAGGAAGTCCAAGATATGCAAAACATCTTGCTCATGTTGGTTTTCTTCCTCTGAAGCAATCAGGACGTCATCAATGTATTGAATGATTGTTGATTCCATTTCTCTTCTTCCTCTGACGGGAGCAAGGCGGGCAGGGACATGATCAGTGTCACTCTCGCTTTCACTCTCAATTTCATTCACTGTGGTTTTCTGCTTATTTTTTCTTCACAGAGCGTTTTTCACACGAAGTGTGTTTTAGTAGCGTATTGTTGGTTGATGTGCTAGTTGAGGAGCCCCTTTTCTCATTCTCATCTCTCCCTGTGACTTTCCCTTCCTCCAACAAACCCCGCTGTTCCTTCTCCAATGCCTCCAATGCATTGCGATCAGGATACAGTTTGTTTGCTGATAGAGGCTGAGCTTCTCCCAGAGGGATGAGGTGGGGGTAAGCAGGCATCACAGACATTAACTCATAGGGAGGGTTAGAAGGAGGGCCCCCCTGCATTGGGATGCCTCCATCATTGAGAGGGATAAAAGAAGATGCTCCGCCCCCCTGGGGTTGTTCCTGCACACCAGGCTGCTCAGCATTTGCTCCGTTTGCACCCGATAGCAACGCATCTCTTTCCGCTCTTACTCTTTCCAACTCCTCCACTAATTTGTTTATTTCTGCATCCTTTTTCTGAACCTCAGCGTTCATTAGTTGGACCTCATCGTCCTTTTGTTGGACCTCATCGTCCTTTTGTCGGACCTCTGCGTCCTTTCTCCGAATTTCTTCAACCATAGCAGTTAATCTGGACTGAGTAGCCTTTGACTCTCTTTCAGCTTCAGTTTTTTGCATCTCCCTCCTGCGTCTGAGCTGACCCAGCACAAGTGTCCATTTGAACTTTTTCCTCACTCTTCTTCATAAGCTGAGTTTTACCCCAAGCCTTACGAATCACATCCAAAGACCAGATACTTCTGACATCAGCATTAACCACATACTTTTCCACAATTTTCTGTTCAATCTCATCAACGTCTGGCACCGTGGACCTTTTCCTCAGTATTTGTTGATTTTTTTCTTTCCCCACATTATGACAATTTCTCAAATTTCTCAGTTTCTGCTCAATTTTGTTATTGGAAATTTCCCATTACTTGTTACAAGATTGCTTAAATCTTCAACACAGACTCCTTTCTAGATTGATCTTTAAGAGGAGGGAGTTTACTCCTTACACACAGCAGTTATCCTCAACTCAGCAGCAGATTAAGACAGTACGAGGCCTTACCTCTGTCAAAGCACTTCTGTTCCTGACTTTTGGTCAATCGTGTTGTCTTCCAATTGCTTTTCCCGTCCGTTCCTCAAGTCAATCCTGTCTGTCGTGATGGCAACTGTTGGATTCTCCGATTGAGAACCAAGGTTTGAGGAGTCAGTGATGAGGCGAAGAGGGTTTTAAGCTATAGCAAAGTTTATTAACAGAAAAGTAACGAAGTTCTTACAAGATGCTCAAAAGACCGGTCAGTGTTCCTCTCTGTGTGGAATCCTTTCTCTCTAACTTGCACAGTTCAGAGTGTGCCTTTTTATCTGTTCCCAGGAGCTCCAAGGCCTCCGGTGGAGACACCTAATCTAAGACTATGACCTTGTTTGGGTGTTTTTGACATGCAAAGAAAGCGTTACTCAGAAGAGAACAGAGAAAATAGAGATGCAGTTACAGAGGAATATATACAAATAAAATAACAGAAATAAATGAGTAAAATCAAGCTACAGTCCGTCAGATAATAATAGTAAAATAATAAGTCTTATTATTTATAAGGCATTAATGGAGATACAGAAATGCATTATATTGTTTAAGACAGAGGTGCCCAGATTCTTTCATATTACATTTCCATAAATGAAATGCAGTTATACAATATTGTCATTTTTCTGTTTTTACCATTTACATATTATACATTTAATGCTATTTTCTGGTTTTTGTATGAAAATGCAAATTATAAATATTTTTCCAGATGTCTTCAGCTAAAATCCGCTCCACAAGACGACTCCGCTCTTGGCTGGTTGACCAGGTCAGTATGTTGGTTTGTGTGGGGTAGCGGTGGGTGGTGCTGACAGGTGTGCTAACGCAAAACAGGTGTGATCCAAATATCCACTTGTTCTGCATCCTAATCTGCCTTATGCATTTCCCAAATGCTTCACTCATAATACCAGAACAAGTATAGTAGCTTTTATTATGAAGTATGAATACCCTTATATTATATCGTACTAATAAAGGACTGCATCAAGGCTCCTTTCAGTCTGAGCTCATATTTGGTGAAGAAACTCCGCTTGAACTGAAAAGTTCTTACAGGAACTGAAGACCCATTTCTTCAAATACCACTTATGATAATAAACTTCACTTTCATTGTCTCAAACTAACACAGCCCATACAAAGTACAATTATGTTGCTTTGAACTCTTAATTCAAATATTGGTTTCAATTGAATTATTGAAAAATACAAAGCATTTCTGTTATTCGCTATAATACTATAATGTTTTTTTTTTGTTTTTTTTTTAAATCAACTAATATAGTAATTAAATGGTTAGGGTGACACGGTGACACAGTGAGTGGCTTTGTCGCCTCACGGTGAGAATGTCCTGTGTTTGATTCCCTGACGGTGTGGTCCAGGTCCCTTCTGTGTAGAGTTTGCATGTTCTACCTGTGGGTTTCTTCTGGGAGCTCTGGTTTCCTCCAACCCACAGTCCAACCCACATCAGGTGGATGGAAGATAGGAAATTGCCCCCTAGGTGTGAGATAAATGTCAGCTCGGATTTACACCTGAGAATTGCAAAAATTATGAAAAATCTTTTGGCAATTTATAAAACATTATTAAATGACAGAATTAATATGTGGTAATTATTAATGCATAACTTAATGCACATGGTTTGAATAGTCAGTCAGTCATTTTCTGCCGCTTGTCTCAAGCGGGGTCGCGGGGGGAGTGCTAGAGTCCATCCCAGCTCGCACAGGGCGAAGGACATGGACACACCCTGGACAGGTCGCCAGCCCATCGCAGGGAGGCTCGAGACTGGGACGGCACCTTGCTCAAGGGTACCTCAGGGCAACCTATTGGGAAGGGGTTCGAACCTCCGATCATGCAGCCAACACCCTAACCACCAGGCCACCGCTGCCCCATGGTTTGAATAATCTGTTAATAACTTTAGTGGGAGTGTCTGGGTAGGGAAATTTTAAAGAGGTGCTAGACAGGAAATGCTGAATGATGTTGACCCCTTTATGTTGTTTTTATGCCCCTATGTTTGTGTGTGTGTGTATATGCATGTGTGCAGGTGAGCAGTGGTAAATACAATGGCCTTGTGTGGGATAATCCAGAGAAGACCATGTTCCGTATTCCATGGAAACATGCTGGAAAACAGGATTTCCGCACTGATGAAGATGCTGCCATATTTAAGGTTACTGCTCTATTTCTCTCTATCTCTCTGTATGTGTATATATTCTGTACGTTTTATGGAGCAGTAGTTAACCTTTGCTTTACTTAATGGAAGAACAAGTGTTTATGAAAAGCCTTTTCTTTTTTTGCCATGTAAGAATCCGTATTTAAATATTGTAACCTTTTTGTCCAGGCGTGGGCAGAGTTTAAAGGCAAACTTTCAAAGCCTGGTCAGTCTGATCCTGCTTCCTGGAAGACACGTTTGCGCTGTGCTCTCAACAAAAGCCCAGAGTTCAGAGAAGTTATAGAACGGTCACAGCTGGACATCTCTGAACCATATAAAGTCTATCAGCTAGTTCCACTGTCAGAACAAGGTAATGTGAAATTTGATTACTATTGGAAACGCTTATTCAATTTCATTCACTTTGAGTGAATTGAAGTGAGGTGAAAGTGATCATTTGAAACACAGCACATAGCACACAGTGAAACAATGAAATTCAACCTCTGCTTTTTATCCATACACACTATGTAGCAGGGGGCAGCTATTTAGAGCACCATGGGAGCAGTGATGGGTACGTTACCTTGCTCAAGGGTACCTCAAGGCAACCTACTGGTCTGGAATTTGAACCCATGACCTTCCAATCCTGGGGCCTACCCCCTAAATACTAGGCCACCACTGCCTAGTGAAGGATGAGTGATATGGCAAAAATTTTAATTATAAATTCTTATGTATACTTAATATTACATTTTCTGGATACACAGACATGCTCACAAACATAAAACAGTTTAAACAAGTAGTAATAGAAAAAAAGTATACAGTCACCCATTTACTTAGAAACCTTGTTGTGCCACCTTTAACAAAAACAGCTGTTTACAGATCACTGGGAAGGAGTTTAGGCACACTTTTTTGCAGAATTGCATTAATGTATAAAAATTGGAGGATTGGAGCATGAACTTTTCATTTAAGGCTCTTCCACAGCATTTCAATATGTTTTAAGTTAGGGCTTTCTGTTTAGGATCATTGCCTTGCTGCAAACCCAACAATGCTTGATCTTTAGGCCCAGTTATAGCAAGTCGCCCTGGGCATGAAGCAGCACAGAATCATCATGCTTTTGGTGCTATGATTGTATTGTGGCCAACATATAATATTTTTGAATACAAAGGTCTTTGTATTCAACAAAGCACACTTTTAACAGTTCAACATTATTCTGGGAGTAAGTAATGTGTTTTCTGCCTAGTCTGTTAAAAGCTTCCTCTTGGTTCACAATGGTTGTTATTTTGCAGCTCTTTCTTAGATACTGTTTTACCCAGTCTAATGGTGGAAGTGATGCTTGTGGTTCTAAATAGCCATGCATTCATTTTGATACTGCCCAGAAGAGTTGTCACTGTACTATAGGTGGAGTTTTGGATTTAAAGATTTGTTGGCTTTAAATGAGATCAGACTTTGAGTAAATATTGATTCTAATACAGAACTAAAGAACAGGAACAGCAAATCTTTTGAGCTGTCCAATTAAAATTCTTCATGACTCCAGTGCTGTCTGTTATACATATGAAATCCTGATAATTAGATGTTTCTGTAAACTTCTAGGGCTCTGCTCTGCTGGCTGTGGAACAGTGTATTTCTAGCAGAGGTATTGACTTGCTTGAGATCTCACCTAGAGCACCAGAATGTCTATACACACTAAGCGCTCTAATGTGCAGCTGTGTACATAAAAATATGCATAGGTATATTTTGTTAAAAAGAACTTACATGTGAGAAAAGATGTAGTAAAGCTGTTTAATACATTTAAGTTAATAAAGTTACATTTGTTTCACCTCCTTTGTGAAAAAGTAGTATCAGAGTGACAATGTCAAAGTGTTTGTTTACACTCTCCTGGTTTAAATTATTATTTCCTGGTGCCAAAAGGCTGTGTAGTGTTAGCTTTGACTATAAAGTTAGTATAGTTTTTGTATGTACCGCTGTGAAAAACAACAGTGTGTGGCTCTAGAAAGCTGATAATAAAGGCTTGGTTTGTGGCCTGGAATATGATGCCTATATTTATGTTTTAATATTTCCTTTTTTATCTGATTTATTCCAAGGCCGGATTAATTATTTTTTACTATTTTATTATTGTTATATCTGTGTAGTTTTAGTTTTTATTCTAAACCTCTTTTTCAGTTCTCTGTTTTTGCATTTATTGTGAGGTCTATTTTTACATAATTATTTATCGACATGTTTTTCACTGTAATAATCTTCTATATTGAAACTGATGCATATATAAATTTGAGAATAAATAAACAATTATGAGGATGATTGTGGATGAACGTCAAATGTATACCACCTAGCTGATAACACAAGTTATCATAAACTTAGTTTAAACTAACATACTGTCTGAACGAAACGTGGCTGATCACATTCTTACAGAAAATATAACAGGCAAATAAGAAACAGAACAAAAAGTACACAGGATGAATACCCAGGATGCTACCTAAACAGAGACATTACCAAATTTGGTTGGACATCTAGGGGTTGGATGCAGTGAATATAAAAAGTCTGCCAACCCCAAGAAAATATTAGAATTATCCTTTAGAAAAAGTCAAACATTTATTTGAATTGTATTATCACGTGTTTATTAAATAATATTTGATATTAGACAATATGACTGGCTGACCTTTCACCCTTTTTATATAGGATTCAGGGTAGAATAAGGGTTCGGAAAATTCTGATACGGTTCATCTTGGTTTCAACATGAAAACTTCTTTTGAACAGCGCATATCCATGGTAATAGATATCATAGCACCAGGTAAAGAGAGGAACTAATTTTTGTATATAGTATTTCTATTTAGCTGGAGAAACCCAAAATTAAGTCAGATGACATAGTTGTATAACAAAGTTTTGAAATGTATGCAGGGATGGCTGATGTTGATGTGAAGAAGGAAAGTGCAGTTAAAGTTGTTAGAAGAAGCAAAAGAAAGAGAAGGACTGAAACAGAAAGCAGTGAGGAAATTCAGCCAAAAATGATCAAAGAGGAAGCGACAGCTGTACAACAAATTACCACGGTAAGATTCTTTACTGCATGATAAGATTTATTTCCTTGATTTACGTCTCTTACATCAGACTTACCTCAGAGTGCAATTTTAAATCAATTTATATGTAAGAGCAAATTCCAAACTTTAATTTAAAGTTATTTGGGTAGATATCAGATTCACCATGTAGAAATTACAATACTCTATATACAGTTGAGGCCAAAATTATTAGCCCCCCTCCCCCTTATGAAATTAGACAACACTCTTGATTTCTCCATGAAAATGACCATTAACAACAAATGTTTGTTAATTTGGAAACAAATACTCTTTAAAAAAACAATGTCCACTAAATTTAATTAGGATATTTTATTGATACACCAAGTTGCAACAAGAAAGGGCAAAAATGAGACATCCAAAATTATTAGCCCCCTGGCCACTAATAGTCAATAGTTTACTCTTTCTGAGCCACAACTGACAACAATCTCTCAGAGTAGTTCTTTAATAGGTTGGCACAGGTCTCCTGAGGGATTTTGGCCCATTCTTCCATTGCAAATTGTTCTAGCTGGTCCAAATTGCATGATTTCTGAGCACTTTGAGCATTTGAGCATTCACCTTGAGCACCTGCCACAGATTCTCAATAGGATTGAGGTCTGGGCTCTGTGTGGGCCACTCCAGGATCTTGGCTTTGGTACCCTTGAGGAACTGTTGGTCTAATTTCGATGTATGCTTTGGGTCAGTGTCTTGTTGGAAGACCCAGTGATGACCTAAGCCAAGACTATGAGGAGATTTCTGCAAATTCTCTCTCAAAATGTCAACATTATTTTCTTTTTTTCATGATGCAATACACCCAAACAAGGCTCCCTGTGCCAGAGTCTGCAAAACAGCCCCACAGCATGATGCTCCCACCACCATGTTTAACTATGGGAACTGTGTTCCTAGGGTTGAAGGCCTTTGTGCCAAACATAAACAACATCCATGTGCCCATAAAGTTCCAGTTTAGTATCATCAGACCAAAGCACAGACTTCCAAAACTCATCTTTACCTTTCAAATGTTCACGGGCGAACCTCAGTCGGCCTCAATGGCCCTGAAGCCCACCACGATGAAGAGCCCTCACAACTGTGTTCCTTGAAACATCAACTCCAGAAGAGGCCAGGTCAACAACAATCATCTTGGCAGATGTCCGGGGCTCCTTGCTGACATCTCTTGACTATTTTCCTCTCCAGAGTTCTTGAAATCTTGCGCTTACGGCCACGGCCAGGTTTATTTCTTGCAGAATTTGTCTCCTTGTACTTGGCAATGATGCAACATACAGCAGTTCTAGACACTGTGAATCACTTGGAAATTGCAGTGTATCATGAGCCTCATCATGAGCCTCTACTATCTTCTTTCTGAGCTCCAGACATTTCCTTTGTCTTTGGCATGGTGAGCAACAGTTGTCCCTCTCATGTGTTAAAGTGCCCTGTTCCTTGGAGTCTTTTTATGCTGATTGAATGTTGTTAGGAAGCCAATTGACTGCATAGGTGTAGTTTCAAACTGACTGGTTAATTACTGTAGGTGTGTTTTGAAAGCAGACATTCACATGGGGCTAATATTTTTGACCACCACATTTTTTACTATATTTGATATAAAGCATGCCTAAAAATGTATTTTATATTACAAAATGTACCAAAAGCTACCAAATAGCACTGGTGAATGTTTTCATGGGCACTGCAAACATTGGGAAGAAGTTCATAAAAATTTTCCATAATTCCTGGGGGGCTAATAATTTTGGCCTCAACTGTACATAGTCCCCATCTTTTCAGCACCACAATATTTGGGACAATTGACTTCACAGGTGTTTGTGATTACTCAGAGGGAGGAGGAGAGAAGAAGTGAGGGTATGAACTTTCAAGGTTGGCAGCATGACTGGTAAAGGTAGAGAATTAGCTGATATGATGGAAAGAAGGAAAGTTGATATTTTGTGTGTGCAAGAGACTATATGGAAGGGTAGTAAGGCCAGGTGTATTGGAGGAGGGTTTCAATTTTGTTACCATGGTGTGGACGGAAGGAGGAATGGGATAGATGTTATCCTGAAGGATTCCAAAGTGTTTTGGAGGTGACAAGAATGTTAGATAGACACTTGTTAGATAGGCTGCCATGCAGCCAACACAGCGGTCCGTCCGCGGAGACAGCGCCGTGCGCCAATCACAGCGGTCCGTCCGCGGAGGCCCCGCCCTATGTGAAACGCGGCGAAAAAATGGCGGATACGCCGCGGAAACAAAGAAAAAAGGGCAAGAGGCCCACGCCTGGCACAGTACACAACCCCAGCTCCTCTAACCTGTCTGCTGAGCAGAGGGCAATAGAGAAACCGTTTCAGGTAAGAGAATTAACCTCGAGAATTCAGAAATTAGAACATGAACTACAGGAATCTCAGAAGGTCTGGCTGTCTGTTCTGGGCGCAGAAAGACAGAACAAAAACGTTTTAGTTGAGCAGCTCCAGGAAATGGAGGCTGAGCTCCTCATCAGGGATCAAGTAATCTGTACACAGAACCAGGATCTGGACACCCTGAAAACAAAGTGTACGAAATTGGAGGATGAAAACGCCTCTCTTCAGGCTGTGAAACACCAGCTGCAGGCGAGCCACCAGTTTCAAGCACATTCCCTTCAGGAGGAACTAGTTACAGTAACTGGGGAACTTCAGGAAAAGCAGGCTAGGTACCTAGAACAGGAGAAAGTCGGTAAGGATCTCAGGGAACAGATACTTTGGCTAACCGAAAACTTGAACAGCACCCAGGAGGACTTCAGGGCTAAGTCAGAAAGACTCAGACAGGCCAACTTGAAGCACAGTGCACTTCTCGCAGACATTCACCTACGAGAAGATCAGATCAAACAACAGAGGGAATTACTGGCGAGGCTCAACCAACAGCTGGCAGAAAGCAAGACCTCTGTTCTGCAGATAACCAGCTCAGCCACCCATGAAAGACTGAAACACGAGGAGGAGCTCACCACTCTGCGTTCTCAGCTTGAGGGAACCAAAGGACTCTTGTCTCTTCGCCAGAGGGACCTTGCAGCTATGGAAAGGGAGAGAGAGGTCTTCGCTCAAGCCCATGGTAAGCTTCGAGTAGAGGTCAGTGGACTCATGCAGGAGCTGAAGCAGGTGCAAGGCAACAATGCCGCTCTGCAGACAGAACTGGAAAAAGCCAGGAGGGAAACCAGAAAACCCACTGATCTGCAGGACCCACCTAGAGAGTACGGTCAAGGAGGGCAGGTAATCCACAGTTTTATATGTTTGATTTTGGACAAGAAACTAAGAATGCCCTGTGGTTATGAGAACCTGGACTCCGTGAGACTCACCCTGCAGGTACATGGAGCAGAGTGTCACAGGGCCAAGAGGGACTCTTCTATGAACCACAAAGATTCATCTGTGTTTAGCTCTCTTTCAGACCGTTTCAGGCCAAGGCTTTCCAGTGAGTCGGACCATTCCTCACGGGACCCCCGTGATGAGTCAGGGAGGACAAGGCGTTTCCCTACCGCCAGCTCCTTGACCGAGGTACCCATAACGGTTAGGTCTCTTCTGAAATCACCTGCATTGATTTCTGCTTTGGAACACTGGCAGAGAAAGCCTCTGGTGGAGATCCTGTCCACAGATACTTCAGGTAAGAATATAAACGTATATCACAACAGAGAAGACCCAGAAATGAAGCTTCGGGATTATGTCCTCTCCACATTCCCCGTATCAAGGAGGAATGCTAAGATTATTCAGAATCCCCTGCTCTCCGCTGAAACCTATCGGCCTATTCGGCAAGGACTTCTTAGTGAATCTGTTCTGAACATACCCGTACATATTGCTGAAACTGTATATGTTCCCTCCGCCCAGTCAAAGTTACAGAACCAGACAACCACATCAAGAAATCTGACTCCCAGTCTGGTTCATCATCAACCATGTCCATCTATTACCTCAGGCATCATCTCTGGAACAGACTGCCCTTCATGGATCTTTTCCCTTGTTTCAGTGCATTCTGTAAGTAAAGTCGCAGAAATTGAGTCTAGTTCCTCAGAGGTACTCAATTCCCTTGACCTTAGCCTTTCAGAGAATGATCCAGAGGAGGAGTGCTCCAGAGGCTTTGTGGAAGCTACTGTGACCATCCAACAGCCCAACTTGATGTGCCTGTGGGGGATCCACAGATATCAGAGGCTCCAGAATTAGTCAAACCCCTCCTACTCAGAGGAGAGGAGCAACCCAGGTTGCCAAGGGTAAGGTCAGTACAAACAAAGCACAAGTTACCATGCCTCTCAGAGATGGAAGCACACAGTTACCCCGGCCTCCCAGAAGCCAGCAGTGCCAGAGGAGAGCAACAGCGTTCACTGCAGCAGTGGAGGAATACCTTTCCTTTATTGCTGTCAGTGCCCCCAAAGGAGTCTTCACACCAGCTGTTCTTCCCCCAAACCTCCTGCTCAATGCCCGCGTGAACATCGTCCCAGTTGGCACAACACTACAACCAGGCTCCAATCAGCACCTGAAAGTTCCAGAGCAGGAACACACCTTGCAGGTTGCACCGCTTCCCAACACCGTGCCCATAACACGTCCCCGCAATCAGTCTCCTCAGAACTTGTGGCCTGTACAACCTTGGTATGAAAGAGACGAGAAACCGCCACCGTTACAGTAGGTATGGTGTCAAGGAGAGGAATGCAGAAGGTCAAATGGTTGTAGATTTTGCAACAAAAGATTGGAACTGGCTGTAGTTAATACTTATTTTAAGAAGAGGGAGGAGCAGAGTGTTACATAGAGTGGAGGAAGATGCACGCAGGTAGGTTATCTCCTTTGCATGAGGAGATTGCAAAGTATTGACAGGGTCAAGAAGAGGATGGATTACATCATGGATAATGGACAGGTTGATGGACAAGGTTAAACAGGAGTTCCCATGGACTATCATGTTTGCTGACGATATTGTTACATAGTGTTAGGGAGCAGCTTGAGGAGAACCTGGAAAGGTGCAGATATGTGCTAGAGAGGAGAGCGAAAAAAGTGAGTAGGACAAAGGCAAAATACATGAATGTGAACTGGATGATCCAGAAATGGATTATCTGCTGTGGCGACCCCTAAACGGTAGAAAAAGAAGAGTGATGGCAAGAAAAGACATGGAGATGAAAAGAAACTACCCAAGATCAAAAGCATACCAGCTTTTCTGTAAAACATGGAGTTGAGGGTGTTACGACTTGGGCATGAATGGCTGTCACAGGTGCTGAAACACTTTTCTTCATTGATGAGTTCCAGTTGCGCAGTGAATTCTGTATAAAACATCTTAGTATCTGTTTAAGTTCCAATAAATGCCTCCAAACTCATCGAATGGTGCTTTATCCTGCAACAAGGTAAAGGTCCTGAACGCAGACAAAAGACTATCTCAGAGCAAAAAAAAAAAGGAACATTGAATTGAATGTCAAGCCAATCACCTGATTTAAATCAAACTGAGCATGTCTTCCATATGCTGAAGAATAAACTTCCAGGACAATCTTCTGGAACAAGCAGGAGTTGAAGGTTGCTGCAATAGAGCATCTGGTGTTTTCAATGAATCACAAAGTTACTGCAGTCATGGCATGCTAGGGATATGCAACAAATTACTAAACATGACTGTTTTATGCACATACCATTACATTAGAACCTGTGGTTCACGAAAACAGTTACTTCCTGAACTCATTTCATGAACCAATTTGTTTGAAGGCCAAATAAAATTTTCCCCATAAGAATTTATTGAAGTCCAATTAATTCGTTCCTGACCACCTAACTCTATATTTTTGCATTACTTTTAGTTTTTAACAGTAAAAAATCACATTACTGTATTAAAAATTCTTAATAATAAAAAAATTAATTAAAAAGAGAACACTGCAGACCAAAGACTGCAAGAGAGTGGAAGAGATGCTCAACTTGCGCCACACTCTTCCAACTCTCGAATCACATGAGAGTTTGGGCATTGGACAGGCATTCGTGGTTGTTCGGGTACACTCGGTCTCCACTAGGACGCTCCTCCAGTTGTTCTAGAATATTCAGCCACGTCACTGGAATAACCAGGCGGCACGTAGAGACTGGGATTTTTGTTCGTCAACTACATTTTTTTCCACATATTTTTTGGTTGTGAACCAATTTGTTAGTGTACAAGGACGTTCATGAACCGCAATCTCCACTGTACTTTGTCCCAAACATTATGGTGCCCTGAAATTAGTGGAATTATGTGTAAAAACAATGATGTGAACTCTACATGTTAAAACTGAAAAATATAAAGTCTGAAACATGCATTTTATGTCTGAGCATTTTTTATTTAAGATTTCACACTGAGGAGGCTTTGTCCCAAACATTATGGAAGGCACCGTATGGTTCAATGTGCTGTTTTTCAGTAATTTGATTTCAAGAACTGATGTCCTGAATAGCAAAAAAACACATGCAATCTATCTGCCTTCTCTGGGTTAAAAGTGTACCAAATGTATGACATTTTTATGTGTATTATGTATTCAGTACTTATGAATTACAGGCAACTTTCTGTTTAACAAACTATAGGAAATGGACACAAGTAGAGGAAATGACTTCAGTGTTCTTTTAGAGGAAGTTACAGAACCTACTGTCATCGAGAAGAGTGACAGCAGTGAGTGCAGTTTTATTACCATCAATAATAGATTATCGTATAACATTGAAGTTTTCAGGCTAGAATTGGAATAGATCATAAATGTTTGGGTCTGCAGCTAGATACTAATGTGATGTATTTTTTTAACTGTAAAATTAAGTCTCACACAATGTGGATGACTTACATGATTGTTAAGGGTTTGCTGTTTCTTTTCAGTGCTTAATGAGATCCAGTTAAACGTAATGATTGAAACTGTCCCTCAATCTGGAAATAATAAAGGTAATTTGTTTAATTATTATTTACATATTTTTTATCAAGACTGATGAAATGTGTTGGAGATTGTTTTGAGTGAGAAAGAGCAAGTTTGTTGTAGTGTAGACACTTTGTTAGAGATTTAAAAAAAAAAAGAAAAAGAAAGTCTGCAGAGATACCAGTAGGTGCTGTTGTTTAGCAGCGAATTGCAGGAAGTCAAAAATAGTCAAAAATAAAGAAAAGTAGTTTCCACTCAGATAAAGGAAACAGAGGAAAGAGGGAAATGAAATAAAATGTAAAATGTGAAGTAAAAGTAGCACTCCAAAAGATCAGATTCAGTTTGTTGGCTGCTCCGTACATTGTAGCGGATTGGTTAAGGTAAGTCATAACAGCGGTCTTCTGCTAGGTAGGATGACTGCAGCTTACAATGATGCAAAGTTTAGTGGGAAATTTTACCAAAGCAACATAGTATTAAAAACGTTAAGAGTGCAGTAAAACTCCACTTATGTTATTTTTGCACCCACGGTCAATTGACATCAGTTTTTTTTCCCCAGTTTCTCCCTCCTTCCTAGTCAGTGTGTATTATCTTGGTGAAGAAGTGTTGCGGCGGGACGTTTTGGGTGATGACGTCAGAATTGCATTCGATCCCCACTCCCCTTCCCCTCCATCTCTGAATGGCTGCAGTTTCCCCCGGATACCACTCCCCCCCCCCACCACTAACTGCAGCTCCAACAATAGCCAGGCAATTTCTACTCTATTGCCTTACATGGAAAAGGGGGTGGTGCTCACCTGTAGTGGGCGTGGAATTTATGCCAAGCGTTTCTGCCAGGGACGAGTGTTCTGGAGAGGCCCACAAAAAGCAGGCCCCCACAAACTAGAGAGAACCCCAGAGCCCACTATGATCTTCAGCAAAGAAATCTTCAATCAAGGTATACTCACATATACAGTGAATTTGAAAATCCATCTTGTAAAAAGATGAGAAATCATGTTAAATTTTTTCCACTATATTCCAATATAAACACAATGTACAAATGTACAGATAATATTCAAGCAATAAACAAGTTACAGACATGTAACTTGTACAGAGATACAAACAAGACTTATCAACAAGCAATAATACAGAAACATGCATATTCATGTGTGATATTGTGAATCACAGTATCATATCATGCATATGTGCAATAGCAGTAATAACAGTAATGTGCATCAAGAATGAGAATGCAACCAATGTTTTGTATGGGTTTTTATTTTTGTACCCTAAACAGAGTTTGATATGTTTTTAACATATTTGTATAGGTTTGCTTTTTTGAATAAAGTTCAAATTAAATTTAAATATTTCTGATTGATATTAACCAAAAGAAAACCTTACTTTTTAACTAGTGTGTGCAAACATTTTAATATCCTTATTGTAAAGTGTGAAAAATATATTTTTTTTACTTCAGAGTTGGAACATTTCCGTGCTGGAGGGAATCCACCTCAGAGTGAGATTACACTGTGTTTTGGAGAGGAATTTTCTGATGGAGATGACCTAGATGAGAAATACATTGTCATTAAGGTACAGAACATACATGTTGTGTATACATACTTTGTTGTGAATGACTGCTGTGAACATATGAAATCTGCCTATGAAGAAAAACTGTGAAACAGATCTTCAGAAACTATATTTCACAGTACTGAAATAGATTTATTTCTGACAACTACTCCCACATTTCGAACTTTTACTATTTAGAACTTTAGATTTCAGTATTGTAGCCCTACCTGAAGTGAAATGTAGTCTCTGAAGATTTGTTTCACAGTTGTTCTCAATGGATCATAGGCAGATTTGATTAATTTTAAAACAACTGAAAGTCCCACCTTTACTTTGTGTTAATGTGTGATTACTGAAAGGCTGATACATACCTTGGATAGTACACTAGTACATCACTGGGCAGACACATAGACAAACACATGTGCACACAGTCACACCAAGAAGCAATTTGGCATCTCCAGTTCATCCGACACCTTCCTTTGGACTGTGGGATGAATCCAGAGCTCCCAGTACACCTGTCTTTTTATTGTGGGAGGAATCTGGTGAAATCCAGAGCTCCCAATTCCACCCACACAACCTTTTCATTGTAAAGCTACAGCACTAGCCACTGCACCAATGATATATACCTGTCCCTGCAAAATACATATTTTTTAACATATACACCTTTTTAAGTTAGTATTCTGGAGCAACAGATTATGACAGCAAAAATGTACCTGAATGAGAGCAGTTCTAATTATACCTATAAAAATTATTTTTCCATTGTAAACAATTATAAACATGTTCCTGAGGCACATTTGCTTTAAATTAAAGTAATATGACAATTTGATTGTACTCTATCTCTTTCTCTTCCTTTAGATTTCTCTTCCTTGGGCTAATAAACTGATTCAGGAAGTTCAATCTTTTCGGGATTCTCTGAGCATTCTGCAGAGCTTGGCTCAGCAAAACCCTTCTGGAGAAATCACACTCAACCTTGTGTCATTACCATAGCAACCAGGGAATTTTTAATAGTCTCAGTGTAGCAATAGCACTATATAATATTGTCAATGTCTCAAAAGTCCCCTGAGCATGCACTACAGTGGTTGTTCAGTTGTATTTACCTAAATCAAGAGTTGTCAAATTCAATATTCTAGTTTCCAGGACACTTTAACGCTTTTAATTTGCTAATAGTCTTGTGTGCACGATTTTAAAACACTAATAAATAACACCCAATGACTGCCTTTCTCCTTATTGATTTGATCAGGTATGAAAGCTGTCACTACCAAGCTAAAGCTATGTATTTACAGCTACCACTAATAAATTGTTGATAGATCAATCAGCAGAAAAATAAAGATTAATTAGTCAAATTTCAATTTTTTTCATAAATCAAATCGACCACTTAATTTCAGTGAATTTTATTCTGACAATTAATAGTACTGGGTTCCATTGTAAACAGATTGTATGATTATAATGCAGGACAAAACATACAAAAAAAAAACAATCCATCACAAGAAACACTGTCTCACACACCCCTAGGGGGCATTTTAGCATCTCCAATCCACCAAAGACATTCATGTCTTTCACTTTAAAAGAAAAGAAAAAAAAAAAAAAAAAAAAAAAAAAAAAAAGGGGCAGCGGTGGCCTAGTGGTTAGGGAGTTGCCCCTGCATCGGAAGATTGTAGGTTCGATTCCCACCCCAGTGGGTTGCCCTGAGGTACCCTTGAGCAAGGTACCGACCCCATCACTGCTCCCCGGGCGCTTTCAATAGCTGCCCACTGCTGCACGTGTGTGTATGGGTTAAATGCAGAGGTCTAATTTCGTTGTGGTTCATGTGTGCTGTGCCGTGACCTCACAATGACAAGGGTTGTCACTTTCACTTTTTCATATGCAAATCTTAGGACTGTGGGAGTAAACCCACACAAAAAGGACCACCCTGCCCAGGGGTAAAATATTGATAATGTTAGCTAATTGCGAAAGCCCAAATGTTTATTTTTATTTCAAAAAGTAAAGATGTTCATTATGAAAATAGTATTTTAAACACACACATCAAAAATAAACTGAACTAGAAGTGGCAGGCTAAACCACTGTGACACCCATTTACAAAACCTCACTTATGACGCTTGCTGCCCCAAGAACTCAATTGTGAAATCATTCAAGATCATCAGCACACCATTCCCATTAGCTGAAACACTATAACAAGTGCACAATCAAAAAGTGAACATAAATAAAGTGGTGCCCTTTAGAATTTATAGAATGTGTATGTACATAAAAATTCCCAAACCAGCAGTAATTAGAAAAACCTCATTTACAAAAAAAGAAATAATTTTTATTACATTTTATTTAAGGCTAGAAAGAAATATTAACACCAAATAAGGGAAATGTACTGGAAAAAGACGCTGTAGGACACAGGAGTTAAATTGTGTATCTAAGCAAAGGTACCATATGTGGTGCATCTGATATGAGGTACATTTTATGTAGCTTTGTTATACTCAAAACATAACTAATTAATTCTAATAAAAAATCAAGTTATTTCCCCCTCAAAAAATATTAATAATTATTAATAACCATTTATATTTATGATAATAATCAATGCAAATATGCCTAGAACTATGCCTAGTTGTTACTGCATATAATAAAAGCCTTTTGTAATTTTTAACCAGAAATGTTCACAGTGGTTTTCAGGATGCAATTTGGATTCTCTAGATATCTTATATATTTGAAATGTTTCTAGCCATAGTGTTCCAGGACAGTTAAGTTTCATGTGCCATTTGTATAAATAAATAAAATTTTCATGATAAACCAATCTTATAACAAATGAAGATGACATATCACAAAAATATAAGTTACAAAAAAAAAAAAAAAATTACTGATCAGCTGTGCAATCATGTCTGCACAAAGTCTACATATTACCATTAACTGGAGACGCCAGCTCCATTATCTTGGCATTAAGTTTCTGATTTGTCCAGTCTTTTGTTATGTCATCAAGATGGCTGTCAAAGTCCACAAACAGACTGTGATCCCACGAATTCAGCAACTGGCTGGCAATAGACCGTGTCTCATCCCACTGACGGAGCATTATTCTACAAAACATTAAAAATTAATTTTAAAAAATAATTTTTACATTGTAATTATTCTGTTCACTGGCTTTTTATTAGCATGAATTTTAGACATAATTTATTGAAATAACAGTTTGACATAGTGTGTGTGAAAGGAATCTCACGTATGTTTGTCTTTAAGGGTCCAGCGAGAGTCTTTATGTTCATACAGCACTATTGGGGGAACACGGTAACCTGGAGACATTTTCCGACCATCAATCTACACACACACAAAACTTGATTATGATACCTGTAATATACCCATAGTATATTTACCAGAAAGAAATCTTTAAAATTATCTTAATCTTAATTTATAAATGTATAATAAATGTTATAAATTAAAATATAAAAATATTATTTCCATGTGTCACCATCAGTAAAATTGCATTTTTGAACTGCTCTGCAATCTTATCTGCGATTTTCAGGGCACATGGAGTTGGGCTGAAAAGGGAAAAAAAAGGAGAATTGACAATTTACCAATAAAATCGTAAAGTTCTATTTACAGGCAGATGGTGCAGATGTATCTTTTTTGACTGTTATATTTGTCTTTTTAACCTTTACTCTTCAATTAATACAATGCAATAAAACAAAGAAAATGAAAAGAGCCACCTGCTATCTGACAGACATGCATTAGCCTGATAATATCCCACAATCCTCTGCTGGGTTTGTGCACACCACACATCCACCTGCAAAAAAGATCATGATAACATTATAATAAATAAAGGTTTCATTCACTTACATTTCACTGACACTTCAAAATATGAGCACTGTAACATTTTTTTTTAAATGAAACTTATAAATAAATGAGAGCTAACATACAAACATTTTTTTAAGTTTGACCTTTGAGGAGAACATAAGGTGCCACTGACAAAAAAAACCTTTTGGGCCCATTAACTTTCATTCACTTGTGTGTCAGTGTAAATAGTATTACTTGTACATTAGCTGGGTTTGTAAAGTATGTCCCTTAGCAGTAATTAGAAAGCAGTTGTATAAATACAGGTTTACAGGAAAGAACAGATGTAGATTACAAAACCTTTGTATGGTCATTTTTTACTTCATTCCTTTTTGCATTAATCTTCATTGCACTAATTTAAATTTTTCCTGTTGTATCTGCCTTTTTAAATCTTCAACCACTTTTGGTTTGTACCATTGCATAGTAGGAACACCCCAAAAGCAGCATCGCTAAGCTGAAAACCTTTGGACCTTACACACCTGTGTAAGTGCGAGCTGTGTGATGAGAGCAAGAGGCAGGTGGGAGTGAAGCAGAGGAACACAGTCTGTAACACAAACTTCACCATCTGTTACACTGGAAGATAACAGCAGCCCATTCACACTGCAGCGGGGAAACAGACTGGCATGCAGGAACATTTTCACATATGCCAGACATGACAGCTCCACTTCACTCATCTTTAACTTTAAAGAAAAAATGACAGAGAAGTTTTAAGTTAACCATTCAATAAGAATTAAAAATGTAAAGGCTTTCAAACTGTCTAGCTCCTTTACTAAAATACTTCCTCATTGATTATATAAAAACATTAGAATTTCAACTTGTAAAATAAGTAACATTTGTAAGAAAAGCTGTAATTGACACCTACTATAAAGGCCATTTTTAAAGACAGTTAAGAGGGCTCTAATCAGTCCCAAATACTCAACGTAAATGTAATAAAACTGTGTGCGTGTGTGTCATTTCAGAATGTAATTTACCCCTGCACTAAACAGCACAGGTCCTAAATTCACAGTTGAAGCCTCTTTGAGTAAAGAACATAAGCCAACTCATTGCTCCATTTCACCTCTTGTGTTAAGGATGGTTTAAATGCAGGTTTGCACAGGGTGTGTCCTCAGAGTTTCCTCAATTCAAGTAATGATAAAATTAAACTACACAACGTTTGCTAAATGCAAGGCAGAAGACCAGATCAGACTTTATCGGAGGCTAGGCCATGCTATGTCTGTAATGTTTGATAGCTTTTCCCTGAATAATGAATAAAGTACATCTGGATCTGTTTGCCGCTTCACATATTTTAAACAGAAGAAAACATTAAAAATGCTATACAAGTTTGCTATGCTAGCCATGCTAGCTACACGATTTAGCACGTTTTTATCCACTGCAGAGGAATCATTGAAACATTGACTGTGAGCTCATCTAGAATCTTTACCTATTCTGTTCGACTCAGGTAGAGTCTCAAATTTGGGTTCTTGGATTTTCTGAAACTGCCTGCCGAGATCCAGACAATATCGAGATACGTCCTAAGAAAATAAGAGGTTCATAACCACCATTGACCGGTCTTTCTTAAGAATACATATGATTAATACAGATGAGAAACAGGCAATGAAACAAAACAGACGTTAAGCCCTATTCAATACCGTACAGAAAAGGCTACACGGTCTTCCTTCTTCCACTGGAGGTAAACAACCTGTCGCTACCCGATTTGGACTACGCATGCGCGAAAATAAGTCGTTTCCGCCACTCTGTTTTACGGCTGCTACCAGGTTTTCAATTATCAATGCATGTATAGACATCAGTTCCATCAGTTCATTCAAACACCTCCCCATTATAAAAGTCAGCTCCATAAATTGCTGTTTTTTCTGATAAAACTCTGATAAAAGTAAAAAACACACACACGGAACCATGAATGAGTTTATTACATAAATCTGTTACATTACATACAGGAGAAAAACAGGTTCATTACCAAGTTCCTGTCAATCACTAAATTGTTTAGTAAATAGAGAAATTTAAACATTTCTACAAATAAGTAAGCATAGAAAATGAACACAGTAATATTGGGCTCTTGAAAACAGGCCTAGAAACATGGCCTTAACATTAAGATTGACAGAACTTAAAGCTAAAGATGAACAACTTTAAGTTTTAAAGTAGAGGCACATTTCCAATATAATTTTTATTGTGAAAGATAAATGTAAATGGCTCCTTAGCTGTCGGGGCAGCGGTGGCCTAGTGGTTAGGGCGTTGGCCACATGATCGGAGGATCAGGGACCCCTTCCCAATAGGTTACCCTGAGGTACCCTTGAGCAAGGTGCCGTCCCCGTCCTGCTCCTCCCTGCGATGGGCTGGTGACCTGTCCAGGGTGCGTCCCCCGTTCTCGCCCTGTGTGCGCTGGGTTAGACATCAGCACTCCCCCGCGACCCTGTTTGGGACAAGCAGCAGATAATGGATGGATGGATGGATGGATGGATGGATGGCTCCTTAGCTTCCAAATTGTGACCTGCCACAGCTTCATAGAGTACCTCGTGCTGCTTCTGCCACCATCTTGAAACCTGCATTTCCAGTCTGAAAAGATTCACAGAAAACATTTTAAATTAAATACACAACCTGTAAGATCTGTTGGAGTAAATTTCAGCACTGTGTGACCTTGAACGTCAAGAATGCTCACATGTGACTCCACGTGCTGAAATTTACTCCAACAGATCAAACCCAGGCCCCAGAATCTTCTTGTTTAAGGCCAGTTTGTCCTTCCTTCACAATAAGTTGTCACAATGATGGCCAGTTTTTGTCCAGGACATATTTCTACACAACAATATTAACTTTTGTAAGTGATAACAATAATACAAAAATAATAATAATAAGACAATAAAAATTGTGAATATGTGTGTATTGTGCATGGCATTCACACAATTTTAATAATCTATTTAATCAACTATTTGCTGTCATTCAAACAGCTCATGACTTTTTGACAATTATGGTCCGAAAAAAATACTTACTAAAAAGATACTAACACATGCATATTATGCATATGCATATGCATATTTACCAGATTTATCAAACTTCCAATAACATACATTCTGTATTCTTTTCCTCTTACTTGTCAATGTGGCCATAGTCTTGACAAGTTGATATACTGCACTGTTGAACTTCTCTTCCTCACAGTGGCCACACCTTTAGGAGTGATGTTCATGACAGTACAAGGTCCTTGATGTAAACTTCCAAGGGTGTGTCGTTTCTTATTGTCATGTGAAACGTCATCCCCAGTGTCAGTGCCAGAGCTGGTACACCTGAGTGTCTGGTCTCTGAAGGTCTTTTGCTGTTCTGCTCTGTTCTCTTAATATTTTGGAGAACCTATAAGTAAGTCATTATTTTCAACATGCATTCATTTAACATAATGACTTCTGATGTTCTTTGCTTTGGTTCTTTTCATGAAGAATTTAGATTTTTGCATCAATGCCATCCTCTGGGAGTTTTCAGTAAAAAAAAAAAGATATGAAAAGAAGATAATAATGGAAGACATTGGTTCTCTCGTCCTGTATGCAAAATTTTGCAAGTGCTGCAGCAATAGACCTACTATTGCAGCAGTAGATCTAGGAGGACACAAATGTCATTTGAGTTACCTGGCCATTTGTTTAGGGATGGTACGCACTGAACAGAGCAAGCTTAACTCTTAGCATTTTAAATATCTGGTCACTGAGGTGCAGACCAAATATTCAAACATCAATTTTTTTTTTTTTTTAAATAAGCAGCTTATCAAATGGGTTGTTATGAAACCAATTGATTTAAGCAAGACAATGTAAAATCTTAGTGCAGAAAAACTTTCATTTCAAGTCCACATGAGAATCCACAGTATGGATAAAGAGCGTATATAATATAAATTAAACATGTACAATGTACATTACCCAAGCGGTCACATCCTCATTAAATGTAGGCCGCTAATATCTAGCAGTGATCCTGTTTCTGCCTCTCCCTCCTGGTTCTGATTCTGCCTGGATTAGCTTCCAGTACCACTGGGGCAGCGGTGACCTAGTGGTTAGGAAGTTGGCCACAGGATCGGAAGCCCCCTGCTGCACATTTGTGCAATTTCATTGTGGTTCAATGTGTGCTGTGCTGTGTGTACTCACAATGACAAGAACAGTCACTTTAGGGGCAGCAGTGGCCTAGTGGTTAGGGATCGGAAGATTCTGGGTTTGATTCCCTTACCAGTAGGTTGCCCTGAGGTACCCTTCATGAATATATATGAACATATCAGAATTAAAAATACTTGACTAAATAAACTAAATAAATTAACTGAATTAAATTGTCAAGGAAAAAGAATCAAATCTGCATTTAAAAGGCTATTACAGTTGTTATAAAAAATATTGTTCATTATAACCACTGAAGTTGCATCTCATATTTATATATGTATTTTTTTTTTTTTCTTTTTTGCAGAGTTACTTACTGAAAGGTGAATTTGCATCCACAGTGGAGACAAGAGTGTGAACATTAAATTGGTGCTGTAATTTCATGATAACAGGTAATTATATATTGCCCAGCATTTTGTTAAAATTGTTGTTTGTCATATTGTCATAATGACTGGGACCTCTACTTACCTGCTGTGGTCTATGGCATCAACACTGCAAAGCAGATGTGTCTTCATAAACAGGACCGCAAAGAATGTTGAGGATTTCAGTTATAATCGATGGCTAACAGTAAAGCATTTTTTACCATTAAAAAAATATATCAAACATTGCAGAACTTGTGGTCAGCTGGTAATGTCTTCTATTTATTTATTTTTATTTTTTATTTTTACTGAAAACTCCTTAGAACTCCACAGACCCTACTTCCTCCTCTTCCATCTGCACCCCCGTCTGCCGGAAGTCATTGATGCCTATAGTAAAAATCCTTGTACTTTTGTCCTTGTCTCACCGAGTCATACAATACTGAGTTCACAGAGTTTGTTGGCCTAAATCTGACCCCAGATGTTAGCCAGCAGCGGCTCCTGTAAACAGCTACGGTATTAATTTAAAAGTTATTTAAAAGAGAGGCAATTAAAAACTGGAGGCTTTGAACTATTGGTAAGCAACCTTCAGTAATAGGGTGCCAACTTTAGATATGGTAAGATGACATCAGTAATAGGGTATCAGCTTTAACATTTTTGTCTATTGGTGGAGAGATAGTAAAGGTTGTGTTGATCATGGTGGCATTGGGAAGTCTTGGCCAATTATCATTAAAGTAGTTTTGCCGCATCTCTTTAACTTCATTTGATTTTTGACTTAGGCTCACACTTAAATTCTCTATGACATGCCTCACCCATAGGAGATCCAGAAGATGACATTGATGCAAAAATCAATTAAAATTCCGAATGATAAGGTGTGTAGCATTGCACATCAGATATCATCATATTAAATTATTACATGCTGAAAATTATGCCTGTTACTTATAGGTTTTCCACAATATTGAAAGAGCACAGAGCAGGCAGCAGAAGACCCTTGGAGACCGGAAACACATTTACCAGAGTGTGCTCCATTGACACTGGGATGAAGTATTAATTTCAAAAGGCATTAGGAAATGCTACACGAAGGACCTTTTTACTGTTATTAACCTCACTCATAAAGGTGTAGTCACTGTGAGAAAGGGTTGTTCATCAATCCAGAAGGTCAATATTTCAAGACTACGGCCACATAACAGATTATCAGGTAAGAGGAAAAAGTACAGAATGTAAATGTGAGAATTTGATAACTCTGGTAAATATGCCTAAGCCATGTATTAGCTTTTTATGACTAGATATTTGAATGACCGCAAACAGATAATTTACACTTTGTGCCTACAGAAAGAATGCTCCTGCAGGACCAGCTGGAATGGCAGGGGGAACATCCATATGCTCTCACGGGTTCACTCTAGGAGAAACATATGGACCCTCTTCAGGATAAACTTGTTAGAATTGAATTGTTCTGCCCATGTGTTTTTCATTTACAACAGTTAATATTGTTATGTAGTTAAAATATGTCCCGGACAAAAACCGGCCACCAGGAGAACTTTTTGTCAAGGAAGGACAAACCAGCCTCACACAAGAAGATTTCTGGTGCTTGGGTTTGAGCCAGTGCATGGAGTAAAATGTGAGCATTCTTAACATTCACTTAAATTTATTCCAAAAGAGTTAGTGTCCCCATTTAATTTGCTATCATGGACTTTCTTGTAATTGTCATACTTAGGGAAAAGATGTTCATGTTGTGGACCTCCTTCCGACGTGGAAAGACAAACATGTAGACCCACTGCTTTGTTTGCCGCTACTCCTACACAAAGAGATCTTTACATGAAGAAAAGATGTATACAATGCTATAACTGACTGTACCAATGTTTATGCATTTTGTTCCAAACTACCAGGAAGATGTGGGGTCAAAAGATACCATTCTCATCATTATCTGCTGTGTTGAATGCAGTTTTAAAACTTTCAGATTTTATTTTTTGCTAACAATTTGTAATTATTTAGAAAATATCAATTTCAGGGAGGAACAGGGGAAATTTCACCAAGGGGAATCATTTTTCTTGGTTCCCTCTGTCCACAGGCTTTGGAGATGATGTCTACAGGTCAATTTTTTGGTTGTGTCATGGGTGAGATGTGTTTTGGGCACAGTAGAGGGAGCTCATGAAGGCACAGGTGTGCTTCATTGGGGCTGACTATTTAAGCCCCAATGAGTCAGAACAGAGTGTGGCTCATTCGTTAGGCTCAGCCTACACGTTATGGTGGTTTTGGTATTTGGTAATCTGGGTAACTTGGTTTAGGCTGCAGTTCCTTGGTTTTAGTTTGAACTGCAGTCCTTTGCTCTTGTTTTGTTAATAAAGTTATGTTCCGAACTCCTGGCTCTGCATTGGCGTCCTTCCTGCACCCCACCACCATTACAGGTTGTATTTAAGGTTAGGTTTTAATTAAGGATAACTAGGATAACTAAGAAGGATAACTAGTTTGACATTAGACTATGACTGTGTTTCTTGCTATATTTATTTCTAAGTGCTATTTTAGCTACAAAAGCTCCATGTTTCAGGCATCGCCTCATCTCAAGCTCCAAAAACGAATTATTCAATTTCATATAAAGATTATTATACTTTTCTCTTCATCACCAGGCAAATAG
This sequence comes from Hepsetus odoe, assembly GCA_017165825.1. Taxonomy (NCBI): domain Eukaryota; kingdom Metazoa; phylum Chordata; class Actinopteri; order Characiformes; family Hepsetidae; genus Hepsetus; species Hepsetus odoe. The sequence continues at coordinate 26,910,996 of CM029378.1, forward strand.
CAAGCTCCATTGACCCAAAACCTTGGAAAGAGAAAACTGGAAGAGATATTGATGTAAGTTTAAACTGAAGTAATTGTGGAAATTTGCACCTTTCTCACCTTACCTAATTTTATCACTTCCAAAACCACATTTGCTTATGCTTTTCCATTACTCCAAACCTTTCCTTGTCAGACTGCAGGAAATCCCTGTGGCATCTTCATGTTAATATATGGAACTGTATAAAAATTCTCTTACCATTAAGTTGCTTTGTATTATGTCTCTTTATGTATATTGCAGATATCAACATACAAAATAAATGCATGCCTCTGCACTACTGTCCTATGCACTTTCACTGCGGTAAATCTTTTGAAGATATTCATTTTTTTTTGTTTTAAACTCTCTCTCTCTCGCCTCTCATTCATAATAGAATAAAAAGAACACATCTAAAGAATTATATTATTGTATCAACTGTCAACTGTCAACTGTCTAAAAATACTTCTCCCGTGCTGAAAAAGCGATTCTGGCGCTGTCTGCGATGCAGAGGTGAGGTTTAAAACATAAACAAGTCCGGTGGTGTTTATTGTTTTCTCTGATGTTTAAACAATATTGTTGACTGCCAAATAACATTTCTGACATGATCACAACATAAAAACAACACAATCTAAAGATTCATATTATTTTAAAAAAAAATTCTTCTCCCGAGCTGAAAAAGCGATTCTGGCTTTCTGCTATGCAGAGGTGAGGATAAAAACATAAACAAGCTCGTTGGTGTTTATTGTTTTCTGTGATGTTTAAACAATGAAGCTGACTGCCAAACATTTCTGACATTATCACATCATAAAAACAACACAATCTAAAGATTCATATTATTTATTGTATCAAATAAATTATTTATTATTGTATCAAAAGTTACTGTCAACTGTCTAAAAATGCTTCTCCTGTCGTGGAAAATTGAAGTGTGAGCCTAAGTCTGAAACTTTTTCTAAGTCAGAAACCAAACAAAGTCAAAAATCAAGCGAAGTCAGAGAGATGCAGCACAACCAATTTACTGAAGAGTTTCAGCAGGCGTGGTCCCATGGGAGCAGCTCCAAATGCTCATCCCAACGTTGGACTTTAAATACATTTCAAACCCCTTTAAAATTTGCATAAATCCATCCCATTAATAGTTTTCCACCAGTAATATTCAATGCTGTCATGATTGAAACCTCAGTTCCCCCACCTTTGCCCCTTTCCCACCATTAGACTTAGGCCTTCTTCCTGTTATGTTCCTGCCTTATTTACCACCTATATTTCACCCATCCAGGCCCCAACCTAAAAGTGTTTTTTCACGGATGTGTCCCTTTCACGGACGTGTTCCTATCTTATGAGTGCAGCTGCCTAAGAAGAGCTATATCTCTTTCCTGCTGAATGTTTCCTGGGGGGTCATGAGATGATGCAAGCAAGTAAGAATGGAACTAAGTGCAGGGTCAGCTACTTGCTACCTTCTGGGGTCAGATTTAGGTCAACAAACCCTGTGACCTCAGAAATGTGAGGCACTGTGAGACAGGGACAAAAGTAAAGGGATTTTCACTATACTCCCGAACTGAAAAAGCGATTCTGGAAGAATAATAAAAGAATAATATTATTGTATAAAACGTTACTGTCAGCTGTCTCAAAATGCTTCTCCCGTGCTCAAAAAGCGATTCTGGCACTTTCTGCTATGCAGAGGTGAGGATCAAAACATAAACAAGCTCGTTGGTGTTCATTGTTTTCTGTG
>CM029379.1:0-85666 GCA_017165825.1 Hepsetus odoe
CCCACTCAGACATGGTGAGAACATCATGTCCACTCCACACAGACAGGACCCTGACAGCACCGCCTGGGAATCCAACCCAAGGCCTCGCCGTGAGGCAACAGCGCCACCTACTGTACCGCCCATGGGTTCAGCATCTGTACTAACAAAAAAAGTCCATCAGTATTTTTCTCTAAAGATCAGATGAACACATGAAGAGAACGTGTGTTTGTGAGTTTTTTAATCTCAAAAACGTCCAACAGAGAGAGCCGCAGGTGTCTTCAACGTCACGTCTATGAACAATCTGCTAGAATAGTTTCGTGAAGGAGACACTTTCCAGCGAAGATGTTTCGAACCAGAGGCTGAAGTGAAACACTTCGGTCCAGAAAGCGTCTCTGAACCTGCTTCGTCATTTCTTAAGGTTGACTCGTGCTTGTACCTCAGGTGGACTTACCGAACTTTAAGGCTCTGCTTCGCCGCTACAGCCATTCAATTCAGACAACAGCCGGACTGGAGAAGACTGACCTTGGATCAGATTCCAAGCCAATTCACTTCCTCGGCTGCTCGTGGCATTAAAATACAGATAAACATGCCGGGCGGCCGCAGAGCTGGTGTTCTGAAGAGCTTTTATGTGGGCCTGACTGAGTGCCTGACTGAGAAACCAACATTGTGAGACACATTTTACAATACAATTTTTTTTTTTTTTTTTTTTTTTTTTTTTTTTACACTGCACTACATCCACTAGGAATCATGGGATTGCTTTTATCATCAATTTTAAACTTTACTCTAAAACCAAAAGAGAGAGGAATGTGGTGGTTTTGGTTTAGAAAGATTGCGACTTTATGGAGAAGATGAGTTAATTTATCATTAAAATGAAGGAATTGTGACAATTATGATCAAACAAAATTCACCAATTAAAAGGAAAATTACAATCTTTGTGATTTGCAATGGCTCATTGCTCACTTAAATATAAAATATTATTATAAAGAAAAGACCAATTCCTAATTCACACATTCCTTTTTTTCAAAATGGATCCACATTGTGGCCACAAGAGGGAGACAAAGTATCAGAACTGAGCTCCTTCCTGAAGACCAGTGAATTTAGTACAGAATTAGTCAGTCAGTCAGTCATTTTCTCGGCCGCTTGTCCTAATTAGGGTCATTGGGGGGGGTGAAGGAGTCCATCCCAGCTCACACAGGGCAAAGGACGGGGACACACATAGAATTAAGACTCTCAGAATTAAGATACAGAATTAAGACTCTCTTCATGAGCAGGAGCTTCCAGCAGGTTTTAGATTCCAGTCTTGTACAGGTGAACAGAATAAGACCATTAAACACTGAAATTATTAAACCCTTTCAATTAAAGTAAAAAATGAAATACTTCAGGATCGGTTTCAGTTGGTGGTCTAATGGAAGGATATTCATCTACAGACCAAGAGGTCGCAGGTTCAGATCCCACCTCCAGAACCTCACTGGGTTCCTGAGCGAACCCTGAACCCCGAGCTGCTCCAGAGAGACCGTCCCTGTGATCAGGAGCTGGACGTCGCTCTGGAGAAGAGCGTCACAACGTAAATTTTATAATGTAATAAACGTAAACAATTCTTCAAATTCTCCCTGCGATGGGCTGGCGACCTGTCATGGGTGCGTCCCCCGTCCTCGCCCTGTGTGCGCTGGGTTGGACACCAGCACTCCCCCGCTACCCCGTTTGGGACAAGTGGCAGAAAATGGATGGATGGATGAATTCTTCAAATTAATGGAGAAACTTTTTTCACATAATGAAAATAAACTAAGGAAAAAAGAAAAAGAAAAAAAAAAGAAAAATAAATAAATAAATAAAAGCCACTCCAAACATTTCCATCAGGACAGAAGAGAGTCCGTTCTTCTGTCCAGAAGCCTCTTCTTCAGGAGAGAGAGCAGGAGCCGCTGGGAGAGGAACTGGAGGAGCAGCACAGCAGTGTTTCCACTCAACTCCACAAAACGGCCCACAGGTGGAACCTCAGAGCAGCTGAGGAACCCTGAGATCTGCTCCTGTTCCGGGAGATTTATTCACTCTCTCACTCTGTCTCACCTTTCTGAACACCACAGTGAGAGAGGAAGACTCGGGTTCGGGCTCAGACTGTGAGGAAATATCCCGTCTGCGGTGTTTCAGTTTTAAACCAGCAGAACAAACCAGCACCGACCTGCTTCTGGAGAACATTCTGGAGGCGTTTCAGAAGCACTTTAACCCGTTTTTAAACGCCTTCATTTTCTTTATGTTGCTCCTCTCAGCCACTAATGAGCTCCGGTTTTAATCCAGTAAAATGTAAACCTTGGAGCGGACCGTATTAAAGTGAAAAAGTGAAAGTTACAACCCTTGTCATTGCGAGGTCACAGCACAGCACACGGTGAACCACAACGAAATTGGACCTCTGCATTTAACCCATGCACACACTGTGCAGCAGTGGGCAGCTATTGAAAGTGCCCGGGGAGCAGTGACAGGGATGGTACCTTGCTCAAGGGTACCTCAGGGCAACCTACTGGTGGGGAATCAAACACACAATCTTCTGATGCAGGGCCAACTCCCTAACCACTAGGCCACCGCTGCCCAAATTAAAGTGCTCCATCAGTAAGAGAGTGAATGAAGCCCATCTCCTACACTCCTGTGAACACACAGCTCCTCCTCCTGCTGAGTGACGCTCTGCTGCTGCTCACTTAAATTAAACATTTTTTTTAGAATCTGAAAGAATAAACAACATAATCATGTTAATTCCTATTTAATCCCTTGAATTAAATTTAGGATTAAATGAAAAAAATTCCCAATTAAATGGAAAATTAAAAACTTTATTACTCGCACTGGCTCATTCCTCTTTTAAAAATAAAATAACATTTCTATAAAGGAAAAAAAATTTCACAAATTTCCTTTTTTTTAAATGGATTCATTTTGTGGCCACAAGAGGGAGACAAAGTGTAAACTGAGCTCCTCACTTAAAATTTATTTGCGCTTTCTGGAGGTCCTTCAGAATTTCTCTCCACCAGAACAGTCAAAACTGTGAATTTAGTATTGAACTGAGAGTCTCTTTATGAACAAGAGCTCCCAGCAGGTTATAGATGTTAGATTCCAGTCTTTTTCAGCATTTATCTGTTTAGAGGTGAACAGAATATTATTCCACCCTGTCAAGTCCAGAGAGTTCAAACACATCAGGATTTGATTAGATTCTTAAAAGTATATTCTGCAAATTGATGCAGAAACCTTTTTCACATAATGGAAATACTTCAACAGCACTCAAGAAAAAACAACTCAAATGAATGCAACTCCAAATATGGTTAGGGCGTTAGCCGCATGATCGGATGATTGGGGGTTCAAACCCCTTCCCAATAGGTTGCCCTGAGGTACCCTTGAGCAAGGTACCGTCCCTGTCACTGCTCCCCGGGCGCTTTCAATAGCTGCCCACTGCTGCACGGGTTTGAGTGTGCATGGGTTAAATGCAGAGGTCCAATTTCGTTGTGGTTCATGTGTGCTGTGCCATGACCTCGCAATGACAAGGGCTTTCACTTTCATATTGTTATTAGAAAAAAAGAATAAAACAGATAAAAAAAATCTTCTTTTTTGAAAAAAAAAACAGAAAGAAAGAAAAATGCTCTGAAAGTGGAATTACAGGTGCAGCATGACAATTCTTTAAGCAAAACTCCAGAAAATGTAAAACCACAGTGCAGTTGGATTAAAAAAAAACTGAAATCTGTTATTTCTCTGGATTAAAACATTTATACTAGATTTATTTTTTTGTTCTGTCTAAACCTTTAAAGAACACATTCAAACAGAAGTAAAAGGGGTAGACTTTGTCCCTTTGTTCTGGAGAAAAGCTTCCTCTTTCAAGTCCAGGCCATTTGTGAAGTTAGCTTTGCTGCACATGATGATTGCCCACTGGTTCCCTGTTCTTCTTCATGTGTGTGGAAAAGTGGAGGAAGGTGTGGATCTTCAAGACTGCAAAATCCTGCACTGTTTGATCTCCATCAGTAGGCAAGTCCACCAGATTTTGGGGCTTTAATTTTGAGCTAATTAGGAAATGTTTCTTTTCAGAATTACACTGATACATGTTGTAATGTGTGTGAGGATGTCGTGGAAAATTGAAGTGTGAGCTTAAGTCAGAAACTTTTTCTAAGTCAGAAATCAAACGAAGTATAAAAATCAGAGAGATGCAGCACCACCAATTTACTGAAAAGATTCAGCAGGTGTCGTCCAGTGGGAGCAGCTCCAAAATGCTCATCCCAACTTCGGACTTTACCTTTGTTTTCCTTAAAATTTACATAAATCCATCCATCCATTAATAGTTTTCCACCAATAATATTCAATGCTGTCATGATTAAAAACTCAGTTCCCCCCACCTTTACCACTTCACCAACAATAGACAAAGGTCTTTTCACTGATGGCTCCCTGTCTGATCCTCCACCAGCATTTCAAGGTTTCTTCCCATCCAGTTTCCCATCCAGTTTCCCGATTGTAAACGCAGCTGCTTGAATAAAAATGTAACTGTTTGCTACCGGCTGTCTGTGGGAACTATAGCTCAATTAGAAATGTAACTCTTTACTGCTGGATGTCTTCTGGGAACTCATGAGACAGCATAAGACACTGGACAAAATGTAACTATTTGCAGGTGCAACTGCTTGCTTTCCCGTGGTGTGAGACACTGTAGGACAGGGACAAAAGTAAAGGGATTTTTACTATAAGGATCATCACATTCATGCGTGTAAAAGAGAGGAAATAGATTAGACATGGTTATAAACACTGTTGATTGTTTGGCTGAAACAGTAACAATGGAGGACAGTCTCTGTTGTAACCGGTCAGTCTTTACTCTTGTTCTTTCAGTTACGGGTCACTACAGCGGCTCAGCCATCTTTCTGTCTTCTGCATCTTTCTCCTTCAGACCAACCGCCTGCATGTCCTCTCACACAAGAGCCATAAACCTCCTCTTTGGTTTTCCTGTTTTCTTTCAATCCTCCTGCCAATATGATCCTCGTCTCTCCTCTGGACATGTCAAAACAAATGCAACCTTCTCTAACTTTATCTCCAAAACATCCTACCTGAGCTGAACCAGAGTTCTTTAACTCTGACACCTTCAGCTCCGCCTCCTGTTTTTTCATCATTGCCTCTTTCTCCAACCCATACAACATAGCTGGTCTCACTACCGTCCTGTAAAGCTTCCTTCTTACTCTTGTTGGTACCCCTCTTTCACAGAACACTCCTTCATATACACATACCAATTTTCAGTTTTTAATTTATTTTTTATATATATATTTTTCAAATTTCACTTACATTTACATTTACAGCATTTAGCAGACGCTCTTATCCAGAGCGACTTCCATGTCCTGATTACAGGGACAGTCCCCCCTGGAGCAACTCGGGGTTCAGGGTCTTGCTCAGGGACCCAGTGGTGGTAGTGCTAGAGGTGGGATTTGAAACTGGCACCTCTTGAGTCATAGGTCCATAGGCAAGTATCCTACCGAACCTCGGTGTCACTTTCGACAACGAGCTCTCCTTCTCCTCCCATGTCCTTAATCTCTCTAGGTCCTGCCGACACCTTCTTTTCAACATTAGAAGAATCCATCCTTTCCTCACCACCCAGGCAACCCAACTGTTGCTCCAGTCCCTGGTCATCTCAAAAATGGACTACTGCAAATCTCTTCTGGCAGGTCTTCCACTGAAGGCAACAAGACCTGTACAACTGATTCAAAACGCTGCCGCTAGACTCGTCTTCAACCATCCCAAGTTCTCTTCATCCACCCCTCTGCTGCGGGACCTGCACTGGCTCCCGGTGGCTGCTCGTATCAGGTTCAAAACTCTAACTCGCGCTTACAAGGCCACTAACAGCCTTGCAGCATCTTACCTGACTGCTCTAATTAAACATTGTGTCTCTTCTCGTCCCCTCAGACCATCAAGCACTGCTCGTCTTGAACCTCCATCGTTGAAAAACAGAGGAAGACACGCATCAAGACTCTTCTCAGTTCTGGCCCCTCAGTGGTGGAACGAACTCCCCCTGATGGTCAGAACTGCTGAGTCCCTCGCTGTCTTCAAACGCAGATTAAAGACCCACCTGTTCACGGAATTTCTGAGGGACTAATCCCTCCCAACCATCCACTCTCCTACCCTTACTCTTTCTTTCCTAAAAACCTCTACTCTCTTTCCTACTCTCCCACCCCTGCTCCTCCTCTCAAAAAAAAAAAAAAAAAGTATGGTGTATACTTGTCACAAGGGCTCTTAGTCTGTTACTTAGGTGGTACTAGCTAATCAGTAGTTACTGATCTGTGCTGGTTACCAAGATGATGATCTATTGTGGAAATAAAGCACTGTTGTAAGTCGCTCTGGATAAGAGCGTCTGCTAAATGCCGTAAATGTAAATGTAAAGTTAATCTTTGCCTGAACAAGGACAGCTTTTTAGCATACCATGCTAAACAAAAATGTAAAAAATAACCTATCCTCATAGAGAGCGATGATGTTCAACAAATTATCACAATCACAAACATTGGTTCAGTCATATAAAATAATCATCCCCATAATTTCATTTCAACATATCAATAATATCACAGGGACTTCATGAACAACATTTTTTCAAATTTAGACTCCAGGCGAGCTCCATTCACACCAAACTCAGATCCAAATGTGGGAAACCTGTTAGAAGAACTTCATATAACATTTTTTTTAAAAAGACATGGAAGTTTTTAGAATACAGGAATGAACAAACCTGACTGAACAGAAAGCAGAAGCTTTAACACAACTAAATCTAAATAACCAAACAAATGCAGAGCAGCAGATCTGGACAGTGCTGCAGTATTTCTGGACAGAAGACTGGATTTATGGGATAAAACAATTAAACATAAACAATTAAAAGATCATTATTATTATAAGCAGTCAGATAAACTTGTTTACCCAGAGAGCATAAATATGATTAAGAATATAATTAAATCCCTCCATTTAAAAAATGCATTATCAGTAATTCAGAAACAAAAGTCAAATTTTTTTTGTTGTTTTTTTATTCTTCCTAAAATACACAAAAATCCAGCAAATCTTTCAAAACTTTGTCAGGACTCGTAGTCTTAGACTGTGGCAGTGAAACCCATAACACAGCTAAATTTACTGATTATTATTTAAATTCAATCTCCACCGTCCACCCCAGTTTTATCAGAGACACTTATGATTTTATACAGAAGTTAAAAGGCTGGACATTCCCAACAGGCCTTCCTGTTCACTACATACACAGTCTGTAAACTAATACATTTACAGCATTTAGCAGACGCTCTTATCCAGAGCGACTTCCATGTCCTAATTACAGGGACAGTCCCCCCTGGAGCAATTTAGGGTTCAGGGTCTTGCTCAGGGACCCAGTGGTGGTAGTGCTGGAGGTGGGATTTGAACCGGGGACCTCTTGAGCCATAGGGCCATAGACAAGTACCACCACTAGACCACCACCACCCCAGACGTTAAAGAAGGACTACAGACCGTTAAAATCATTCCAGAAAAACAATTCCAGAAATATCCTGATCCAAATAGACCCGACAAAGAAATAACAGCATTACTGCACATCAACTTAACGAGGAACTGCTTACAGTTCATTTAGTTTTTACAAAATAAGGGCAAAGAATCATCCAAGGTTCAACACGTTGATGTGAGAATGTGAGACTTCAGCCTGGTCCCAATAAAACAACCAAACGAACAATATTACAGATATTTAGACCCTATCCGGGAACCCATCCAGAGGAAGCTGGGTTTAAACTCAATCTTCATAATCCATCCATTATCTGCCACTTGTCCCAAACGGGGTCGCGGGGGAGTGCTGGCGTCCAACCCAGCGCACACAGGGCGAGGACGGGGGACGCACCCTGGACAGGTCGCCAGCCCATCGCAGGCAATCTTCATAATCCTTCTCTAAAATGTAACCTTCATTTCAGGGTTAGTCCTGGCACCAATGAATCAGCAGACTGACCTGTTAAACTTGGCATAAATGTATTTTTAAGGAAACAGACACACAGGCTTTACTTCTCCTCAAACCGTTTCCACCCAAACACACATTTTCAGGTGTGATTGAATCCCAGCTGCTCAGGATCCACAGGATCAGTGAAGAAACCAGAGGAACTCACACAGGACACACAGCTCAGACTGAGAGGATAAATCAGATCCTTCTTCAGGAAAACGTACAAATTCTTCCTGAGAAACCAGACTCAGGGACTAAAACACCCACAAACACTACGTCCTCCTCTCCAAACACCAAACTCTCAATTATTACACACACTTCACACAAAACACACACTTTAAACACCACATGACTGGAGATCACAGGGAAAAACATTTACATTTACGGCATTTAGCTGACGCTCTTATCCAGAGCAACTTCCATGTCCTGATTACAGGGACAGTCCCCCCTGGAGACACTCAGGGTTCAGGGTCTTGCTCAGGGACCCAGTGGTGGTAGTGCTGGAGGTGGGATTCGAACCAGGGGCCACTTGATCCAGAGGTCCGTAGGCAAGTACCACCACTAGACCACCACCACCCAGCTTACCCGCACCAATGCCATCGCACTGTATTGTTTCATTTCTGTGTTTATCACTACTGGATCCTGCTCATTACTGACCCCCTCATTCCATTTCTCTCCCCACATGTCCGGGGGGCCCGCTGTGGTCATCACCTGAGTCCAACACCGAACTACCATCTGGTCTGTGTGATGATCTGATGCGCCAAGGGACCCTGGCGGCTCACCGGTACCTGGAAGAAACTTGGGACTCCTCACTGATCCTGGAGTTTAAAACCAAACTAACTCTGTACTGTTAGTAGACCCAAGGGGGTTGGGTAGCCGGCTGACCTTGGACCCTCAGAGGTTTTTTTCTCCACATAGTGGAGTTCTTGGTTCCTCTCCTTCGTAGTCGTCCGGCTTTAACATCTATTACTGTAACCTGTTCCACCATCCACCACCAGTGTAAAGTGCCTTGGGGCAACTGTGTTGTAAAAGGCGCTATATAAGAATAAATTGAATTGAATTGAATTGAACTCAAACCATTAAACAGCGCAGACCTCTCAACAAAACTCATATTCTGCACTATTTCTACTTTTTAATGAGCTGCTGTGAGAAACTGAGGAGACTGGTTTATAAAACATCTAGAACTTTCCATTTTGATCATCTACACTCCATAAAACCCTAACCAGAACAAAACACACCAACTTGAAGAGCAGGAGCTCAATTTACTCTCTCAGTTCTGATTATTTTATACAGATTTACTGTAAAAACTCAAAACCTTTTGTGTGGGACAGTAAACACCCATCACAGGAGTAAACAGACCACACTTTAACACATTTAAAACAACATTACACAATTCATTCGAAAAAAGTGTGTGGCATTTTCCCATGTAAAGATGCGACAGTGACCTGCGCACTTACACTACTGGATTCACAGCACATGCATGGCCTCCTTTTCCAAAAGTACCAAAATTTTCCCTCAGAAAAAATAGGATTCTTTAGTCAATAATCCAAACGTCATTGACGCAGAAATCCGAGAAATCCACCAGCAATCAAGACTCTTGAATTGGAACTAACTCATCATACAACCATGTTTGTCTACCTCTTGCTGCTTGCACTCAGACACACAAATTATTTAATTTTGCACTGCGCACATTTAACAATGTTGCATTACGGTGTTAGTTAGGATAATGCTGCTCTATTCAACTCACATAACCCTAACCATACTGCCTGTTTTTTGAGTCGGATGAATGCTCGGTCCTGAGCTGTGCAATTGTTGTCTGCACGTGTTAGTCTTTTGTCTTATGATGTTTCATATCATGTTAAGATGTTGCCTTATGTGTAGCACCATGGTCCTGGATGTACAGTGTAAATGGTTGAAATGACAGTAAAACCTACTTGACTTCACTTTGCACGTGTAGCACTTTGTCTGGATTCACTTTGAAAACGCTGTGGCTTTCAAACCTCAAGTCTCTCTGTTGTTTTTTTTTTTATAACTGTTATCAAATAAAAAACTGCGCAAACACAGTTCTACTGTGGAATCTGGAAAACATTAATTCAAATAGAAACTCTTAATTTTTTCCATCATTACTCACATCATATCTGCCCCTAGGGTTAGGGAAATTCAACATCTTTACTTCATTTCCAAAATTTTTAACCATAACCCTAACCCTATTTCAATGAACTCAGATTTAGTCTGTATTAACAATTGCACCTTAAGTTCATCATGGCCTACAATCAGCAAATCCGAGCTGTAGGTCTTTCCTTCATCCAAACATTACAGCCATGAAGAACAGCTCAGATTAATTCATTACCCCTTAAAACAACTTCACCAAAAATCAATAGACTCCGATGACATTTAGACGTTATTTATTCATTCACAAATTATACTCAAATAAGAATCTATATTTAAGCAACCTGTCAGGACGGACATTGGACTAAAGAAAATACGCACAAAAAAAAAAAAAAAAAATAGTGCTGGTTGTGACCAGATGTAAACCTTGGAAATACATTCTAGCAAGTGTCACAACACCGATCTGTATTTGCAGGCGAACATGATCCAGACAGCGCAGGCAGACTCAGGATAAGCAAACACTCGTACCCGCACTGCCAGCCGAACATGGTCTCCACGACAACACACTATCTCCTCACAAAAGGGGGACCTGTTCATACATAAGTGACATAGCAGCTACAATTTCATCACATTTTCAAAATGTTTTTCATTGAAACTCAAAATATTTATAAAATTATTATAGATTCTGATTTATAACCGTTAAGAGGAAAAGGTGTGAGTTTGTACCTGAGGCAAGTAGCAAATGCTCTGCGGGCATTGTGGTGTAAGAACTGAATGGGAAAGCCTTTAAAGGTGTGACCTTCAGGTACAGCTCTTCTAACAGCATCCTGAAACTCTTCATTTCCACATGACACACCTGTTGAACGCTCCTGCTCATAGGCAGCCAGAGCAGAGGACAACAGGTAAGACAGGTGATCATCCCAAACTGTAGCCAAACCAAGATCCTGAGAGAAAACAAGAGAGAGAGGTGGGGAGGGTAAATTTGATTCAAGAACTCAGCAGACCTTCATGATGACTGGACTAAAACTAATGCCTTTTCATAAAAAGCCACCAAGTCTTCAGTCTTAACATCAAGATCATTGATCCAAAGTCCTATTTTCAGATGACAGTAAACTGCATTTCATTAAGTCCAATGTCAGCAGAGCATCTACAAGGAGATTTTACTGTAGTTCATGCTTCATCTGCTGACAAGCTGCTTGTAAATTTCCTTTGCCAGTCATACTCATCTCTTGCCAAAAGAGCTACAACTACCAGAGAAAGCGTTGCTGACCCTCATACTACTCACCTTTACTTGACAAGCCAACTCACCTGACCTGAACCACAGAGAGGATCTGTTGTTTAGAGGAAGATGATAAACCCGATTCAGAGCTTCAGAAAAGCTGAAGGTCATTATTAAAGCACCCTGGGCTTCAGTAGCACCACAGCAAAGCCGAATGATGATGATCACCACCACCACCACCACCACCACCACCACACTGAAGCAGTAACTCATAAGTAAATGGGTCCTTAACCAATTACCTACTGTATAAAAAAAAACTCATCTGATTGATCTCTGGAAATATCCTAATTTGATTTACTGGATTTTTGATTTATGAATCTATGAGCTATATTCATCATGATTAAAACAAAATTTTGAATTCTGAGGACAGTGAGTCAATCAAAATTAGTCAAATTGCATATAAAATATCACTCATTATTTTAACACAACCATGAATTACAAACACTAAAAATAATGGTTGAACATTTACATTGGCAGCATTTAGCAGACGCTCTTCTCCAGAGCAACTTCCATGTCCTGATTACAGGGACAGTCCCCCCTGGAGACACTTATATTAATTCATTAAATAATCAGTTCCAATATCTGTCAGATTAGTACATCATTGTGTGTCCTACCCTTCTGTGTTCAGCCAATAAGTAGCGCATCTCCAGCTCCAGTTGGTTGCTGGCCTCACTTGGCTGAACCGAAGGTGAGCAGAGAGGAGGTGTTTGGGGGAGAGAGGTAGTAGAGCCAGGGGCACAAACTGACCGCACAGCCTCCTCACTCATAGCCTTCCAGCTGGAACCGTTTGTGAAATCAAACACACACAACTCCACAGAGTCAGATGGCTGACAGTTCGCCAGAAATGTCTTGTGGTTGAAAACACAGCCAATGGTGCGATACGGGTGGGTGGGTTTAGGCTGAGGAACCAGAGGAGGAGCTTCAGGATCTATTGGCTGGTGCAGGTATCTGCAGAGAAAAGCAGTTCAGAAACTAATTAAAGAGAAGAAAAGAGACTATATGTCTCTGTGTCTGTTTTGATGCATTTTCACAAACTTGAAATTTCAATGACAGCTTAATTTAAAGTCACTTAATTAACACTAAACCAAACACAGTAAGTTGTGACAGTCAGTGGAAGGATGAAAGCTGCTACCTGTGAGCAGTCAGACTCTCCCAGAACGTAACAGTGCCATCAGTACCACAGGTCATCACCCAAGTGTGAGGGGTGTTTCTGGCTTTGGTCCCCACACATACATAAGCATCTAGTCCAAAGCCTAGAAGCAAACTACACAGCAGCGTGGAATGGTCCTCACAATCCCCCTGCCATTAAAAAAACAAACCAACCAAAAACGTGATCTGCAGAGAAACATGCACTAAAGGTAAATTACCATCACTATTAGATCCAGAAAAAAAAATCCTTCAAGCATCCTGAGTAGGGCTGAAAAAGCAAAAGAAATAGAAAAGCAGTTGGATGTAATGAACTTAAGTGTATAAATCATCAGAACTGGCATCAAAATGACAGATGGGCAATATGAGGATATATATATATATATAATAATTATTGCAATAGTAACAGGCAGGTTGATGGACGAGGTAAGACAGGAGTCTCTGGCCCCTTTTCCACTGCTCCGGTTCCGTGCCAGCTCCCGATTTTGGAACCAGGCCGTGCTTTTCCTGTGGAAAAGCAGTTTTTTTCCTTAGCTGGTCTAGTAGCGAGAACCTGTGACGTCACGAGTGGTGGGCGGAGTCATAGGTAGCTTTAGAAGAGAAAACGGCGGAGAGCCGAAGTAACACGGAGCGCGGAAGAAATTAAAGCTTTTAGCAACATGGACGTCCACAGAGATTCAGCAAAAAAAAGGGGAAAGTGCACTGAGAAAGAAGAAAGTGTTTGAGGAAATAAAGGAAGAACTCATTTTGTGATTTCATCTTGCACGTAACCGTTGTGTATGTTGATCTGTTTCAGCGGTAGTAACACACTGAATAAGCTGCCAGTTTACTGAAATAAATCCTCCAAGTCTGGAGAATAACCAGCAACAGAGTTAGGGTTAGTTCGGCCAAGTTTGTTTATGTTTAGTGGGCGTGGCCTGTGACGTATTATGTGGCTCCCGCTGAGCTCCTGTCTAGTGGAAATGCAGGCCTGTTCTCGGTTGGTTCTGGCTGGTTCCCTGGCCGAGCAACGGAACCGGCACCGGTGCAGTGGAAAAGCGGGTTAGCGGTAACTGTGGACGATGATGTTTCTGATGATATTGTGATCTGCAGTGAGAGTAGAGAGCAGCTTGAGGAGAACCTGGGGAGATGGAGATCTGCTCTAGAGAGGAGAGGAACTAAAGTGAGTAGGTCAAAGACAGAATACATGAGTGTAAATTAAAGGGGGGACAGTGGAGTGGTGAGAATGGGGGGAGTAGAGGTGGTGAAGGTGGAGACGGGTACCAGCTAGAGTGAAAGGGAAGGTTTACAGGACAGTAGTGAGACCAGCGATGTTGTATGGGTTGGAGACGGTGATGAAGAGTCAGGAGTCAGAGCAAGAAATGTCAGAGTTAAAGATGCTGAGATTTCCGTTGAGTGTGACGAGGACGGACAGATCAGGTTAGACGTTTTGGGGACATTAGAGAAACAAGGTTGCGTTGGTTTGGAAATGTCCAGGGGAGAGACAAAGAGTGTCAGGAGAAGGATGTTGAAGATGGATCTACAAGGAAAGAACAGAAAGTTTATGGACGTGGTGGTCGGTTTGAAGCAGGAAGATGCAGAGGACCAGAAGAAATGGAGACATTTACATTTACGGCATTTAGCAGACGCTCTTATCCCAGAGCGACTTACATGTCCTAATTACAGGGACAGTCCCCCCTGGAGCAACTCAGGGTTAAGGGTCTTGCTCAGGGACCCAGTGGTGGTAGTGCTAGAGGTGGGATTCGAACCGGGGACCTCTTGATCCAGAGGTCCGTAGGCAAGTACCCTACCACTAGACCACCGCCACCCACCGAGACGGTTGAACTGCTGTGGCAACCCCTAAACAGGAGCACCCGAAAGAGATATATATATATATATATATAAAAATGAAAAGTAAATAGTCTTTTTTTACTCGTTTCAGTGCAAGTGTGAGAAATGCTGAATAAAATCAGCAGCACTCAGTGGATTTCCATAAATCAGCTTACAACACTTGAAAGTGAAAAATTGAAAGTGACTATTAGTCATTGTGAGGTCACAGCACACAGTGAACCACAACGAAATGGACCTCTGCAATTAAGCCATGCAAACACCGTGCAGCAGTGGGCAGCTATGAAAACGCCCGGGGAGCAATGACGGAGACAGCACCTTGCTCAAGGGTACCTCAGGGCAACCTGCTGGTAAGGGGCTTGAACCCACAATCTTCTGATCCTGTGGCCGACTCCCTAAACACTAGGCCACTGCTGACCCCCTGAAAACTTGTTATATCATTTATTTTAAAAAGAGTAAAAATAATAAATAATAATAATAAAACCAAAGAACATTAAAACTAAAAGGGTTAAGCTCAGATTTTGTGGATTTCTTTTCTCAGATTCCGTTCAAATTCATCAAAGCATGTTTTCACAATTTTTCAGAAACATGGTATATGATTTGTGGTCAGACATGGAGCTGCTGATGTTCTTACAGTTGGCTGGAGACATAAATCACTTCGTTTCTTCAACAAAGATGCTAAAAAAAAAAAAAAAGTGTGTGGGGGTTTCTGACTGGTGCTTACTTTCAGAAAATCCTACTTCAATTCCATAACTTATTTCTATTTTTCTAAATGAAAATACACTGTTCACTATTGAATAGGGTGCTGGTGGTCTAGTGGTGGTACTTGTCTATGGACCTGTGGCTCAAGAGGTCCCAGGTTTGAATCCCACCTCCAGCACTACCACCACTGGGTCCCTGAGACCCTGAACCCTGAGTGTCTCCAGGGGGGACTGTCCCTGTAATCAGGACTCTGGATAAGTGCGTCTGGTAAATGCCATAAATTTAATGTAACTAACACATCTGTAGTTTCTGATAGTATTTTAGATGTGGCATCACTAGCACATTTTGCATTTCCACCTTAATAAATGTCAAAAACATTTATCCAAATAATTTCTGACGGTGTCTCATTACTCTTTTCAAACTTAAGCAATTTAGTGAGACAAACAGTGAGAGAAGCTAAGATAGGGTTAGCCAGTTCCATAAAATCACTTGCATCACATCAGTTGGATGTTAAATAGAAATTGTAGGTTTCTATCATGCAGACATTACACTGCACAATTATTATGCAAGTGAGTATTTTGAGCAGATCACCATACATGCATTTGTTCCAGCTCCAAGCTGTATAAAACAGACCAGGTGATGTGTTCTTGTGTAAGGGGGGGTGTGGCCTAAAGAGATTGACAACCTATATCGAGGTGAGCAGAATTATTAGAACACTTCTTTTCCTCTTCAGGCAACATGGGTTAGGGTTAGAGAGAAAACTGAAGACTGAAGACCGATAACTGGCTCTGAAAAGTCAGTAATTGTAAAAAGTCAGTTTCAGAGGGATGCAGCACTCTTCAAACGTCTAAGAGATCAGGGTGAGATCACAGAAACATCAAACGGTTTGCTACAGTCAACAGAGTCACAAGAAATGTGTTGAGGGGGGAAGAAAGAAAGAAAAAAAAAAGAAAAAAAAAAGACAAATGAGCTGCCAAAGATCTGAGAAGAATCAAACCTGATGCTAACAGGAACTCATGCTCCTCCAGTGCTGTCATATTCCAGAACTGAACCTACCTGGAGTGTCTAGAAGTGCAAGGTGTTCAAGTGTCAGAGACATCGCAAAGGTAAGAAAGGCTGAAACCTGACCATCACTGAACAAGACACATCAGCTGAAACATCAAGACTGGACCAAGAAACATCTCAAGACAGATTTGTCAGGTTTGATGGAGAGGAGAGTGACTCTTGATGGACCAGATGGATGGTCACGTGTCTGAATCAGTAACGGGACAGAGCTCCACTTCCACTCAGACAGCAAGGTGGAAGTGGGGTATCGGTATGGGCTGGTGTTATTAACGATGGGCTAGTTGGACCTTTTCAGGACTCAAAAATCAAGTCCCAAACTTGCTGCTAGTCGTATATAATTGTAATAATTGTGCGCACACACACGTATTCCCCTGAGAATGTTGACACTTAGATTTCCTTTGAAAAACATTCAGGTTTCAGGGCAATTCATCTTTTGGTGTGACTGGATTTGTTCCACTTTAAAATTAATCCTACAGTGTAAACCCATTTTTAGACTAGTAATTTAGTGGATCTTCAGATGGACCTGATTTTCAGCTACCTTGTTCCTACAGAGGAAGGCCATCATAGTGCACCACTGCTCCTGCCGTACTCCTCCTCCCACCACCGGCGTTCTCTCCTGTACGAGGAGACTGACGAAGCGAGCCGCCTGTCTTGGAGTTTCCAACAATCGGCCAGCACGTAACACTCGCACATATGAACACACTGGCCGGTTTACACCGTTCTCATCCTACAAAACACATGGATGGATCATACAAAAGGTTGAGCAAGGATGTGTGGAGAGATTATATGACAGATTAATTTACTTTTATTACCAACAAACTCACCTGGGCAAAGATCTTGACTAATTTGGACTGGTGAGAAGGTCGGATCTCTAAAAACTCTCTCCACCACTGTTTAGCGTAGACTAGAAAAAGACGCTCCTTTTCAGCAGTTTTTTGTCGCTCCAGTGTTTGCTGTAAAAAGTGAAAAATAAAGATGTATGGGTTAGGGTTAGGGTTGTACTAAGTAAAAAGCACAACTGGTTTGGAAATTAGATATAACATGAGACAGTAATTCTTAATGCACTACTATTCATTGCTGAAATTAAACGGGAATAACTACATTGCTGTGAACGTTAGATCATTTCATAGCCAGATCACTGCAGAGCAATAATAATAGAATATTTTACCTGTGTACTGATTACTTCAGGGCTCAGAGTTTTAATGAGGGGAGGATACATCTCCAACTTGAGATTAAGAACACCAGCAGGTACTTTACACTCACTACCTAAAAGACATACAGACATGGAAATGTAATGACTAAAAGTGAAAGCTATTTTTTATTCATTTACAGCATTTAGCAGACACGCTTATCCAGAGAGACTTACAAAAGTGCTTTGTTTCCACATTTGATCTACATATTAGTAACCAGCTCAGATCAGTTAGTGCTCATTAATTAATACAACCTAAGCAACAATCTTAGTAACCTCATGACAAGTGCTGTTTTTTTTTAATAAATATAAGAGGAAAGAAAGAGCAGAGGATTCTTGAAGACATTCCTGACAATGTATTCCAGACAAATCAGAAAACTGAATGAGCTTTTAAAACAAATTTCAGCAATGGCTGTAAGGAAGGACTGTCAGTTTCTCACCAACTCCAAGCAGCTCCACAGACACTGTCGTCTTTCCACTGGAGGAACAGAGGACAGATCGCCAGTCCAGGAAATGAGAGGAGATGAGTGTGGTGTCCCCTGTGGTGTCTTTTTTAATCAACACCATATGCACGGGGTCACAGATGGACAACATGGTGGTGGAATCAACCATTTTACCACCATCACCTGTTCCATAGAAAATACAAACAAAACATATGGATTTACAAAAAGTTTAAATGCTGACAGACGGTTGAATAAGAGACACTAGGCCCGGTTTATACAGTCATTGCACAACAACAAGCTGGATAGTCTCCCATCGTGGTCCATGTTGGTGCCAAAGACTATCAGAGAGGCACAGTTGGGGGAAAAAAAAAAAAAAAAAACACAAGCCAAAAACAGCAAAACACACAAACAAATACTTGGAGGAAAACCTGAATTAAAAACACTAGTGGTTAAATGTCACCAAGCCAAAGACAACATAGAAAATATGAGAGTCAGAATAGTAAGTTACCTGGATCATCTCTGTGTACTTCAAGAAGGAATCCTTCTTGTAAGTTGGGCTCACAAGCACACGGCACAGGTTTAGAGCGAAAGCGCTGGTTGCGGAAATGTATATGGAGTGTGAATGTAGAGCACACCTGACCTGGTAAAGGCTCAGGCTCTTGCAGGTGCTCAAGGAAAGCTTTGCCCCCCAATACCTGCAGGTACAGGTATCTCTTTAATGGACTGATATTAGCTACAGAAAAAAATAACAAGACATTTATATATGAGGGTTACAGCTATTGTATAAAATTACCAGCTATAATTGCTTTTTTATATATATATATAAATTATATATAAATATATAAATACATTTTTTTAGGCCTCACCTGTTTTAAGTTCAGTTGTTTTAAACTGTGTATTGCCTTTCTCAGGAAATCCGGCTGAAGACTTGTTCAGTGCGTCTGCCTCTGATTGTAGATCTGCCTACAGAAAAACAGTATGATATAATAAGAACTGCAAACAGTAATACTGTCTATATAGCTAATTGAAGATTATTAAATGAGAACATGGCAAAAAAGAAAAAAGTGACCTAAAACTAAAGCCAGACCACCTAATATAGTCCTAGTGCTAGTGGTAAATTTCACATATAAAGCAAAAAACTAAATTCAAGTCTGAGCAGATATCAGGGATACTTCTTAGTTTAGGCTTCTGGTCACTTTCACTTTTTTCAGTTAAACTCAGGTCAGGAAAATTGGAACTGAGCGTTCTGATTTGTTGCTAAATGCCACACAAGGCTCTAACGAGTTTATCTAGGCCACCCGTCAAAGTCCTCTTTCTAAAATCCAGCTGTCGTGTGAGCTGCTCTCAGACTAGACCCCTCGTGATAACAGAGAAGCAGGTCGCTCTGATGTTACCCTGGTAACAGAGCTCAGCTCCTTCATGGCCTCCTCCACGACACCTCTGCGCTGAAGGGCTGCGAGGAGATCCTCCTCAGAGAGCGGCCGCTGGGCACGGTCCCCTTCACCTTCACCCCTCAGAGTCTCCTCGAGGACAGCTCGAATTTTCCCATGAATGTCCATCTGCCCACAGGAGGGTTTGGACAACGTGATCAATCATTTTTTATTCAGAAGTTCATCATTATTAATATTTTACTGTTTTTTGAGAAACCACATCTTTCTGATTCTTACTCTCCATCAAACTTAATGTGACTCTGCAAGAGCAATACAGCTTTTGTAATTAATAACACATTTCATAAATAAACAATGGTAAACGTTACATATAAACATAATTTATGCATAAGCAGTGAATAAATGAACTCTTTCCACTAAACACATGTGCAGGATTGGCCGTTATGGGAAACATGAGCTCTTATTTCTGCAAAAAGTCTTAAAGTACAGATTCTCGTAAATTTACATCAACATACATTTTGCTCAGGTTTATCTGGAAGCCCAGAATCTTGGTTTGATCGCTGGAAAACCCATGCCGTTATTAAAGGTGTTTATTTTTAAAACTCACCTTCAGTAAATGATCCTTAATGATGGTTTTGAGTTCAGCCGCTTTTTCTGGAGAGAGAGACATTTAATTTCCAAAACAACACACAAACCAACAACAAAAAAGAGTACCAAAACCGCCTATATCCTTTATTGCAGCTACATCATTCTTTATTTCCGGTCATTATTATTTATCGAGCGTTTGCTGTTTGTTTGAGTTGTTGCTGTGCTGCAGCGCAGCAGTGTGAAATTTGCCAAGAATACGAGACTTCCGGTTGCAAGTTCTCTTTGGTGTATCAAAATAAAAGTCCGGTTTGCTCGATCGACTTTAACATTTCAGTGCATTCACACGAAGGAGTAATAAATATTGCCATGATATATTACAATGCCATCAACGTAATTATCGTATTTATTGAATAATAAATGTATTAAATAAAAATAGGAAAAAAATTCATTCAATTTCTGGTTTATATACATTTTCCTAGTTCTAAAAAATCTATAAAAGATACAAATCTATTTCAATATATTCCACTAACTTTACCTTAATAGAAACAGGTGTCAGATATATCAAAAAAACATTAGAAAAAAGTTTGCTGGGTTTTAAACACAGACACCAAAAGGCGATAAATAGGCCTGATTTCACATATGGTCAAATGTATATGCATTAAAAATCATTAAAGAATTGTGTCAGCATGAAACCTACTCCGGTATATTCTGCTAACTGCATTTTAATACAAACAAGTGTCAGATATATCAAATAAGCATAATTTAAAAGTTTGCTGGGTTTTAAACACAGGCACCAAAAGGCAGTAATTCAGCCTGATTTCATATTTGGGCAACAGGTGTACAGATTTTTCAGAACATACAGAAAATATATAATTACCAGTTAACAAAAAGTGCCATCTCTAGGGTCAGAAAATACCAAAAAAAACAAACAAAAGCCAAAATCACTCTCGCCAGAACACTGCATAACCTTCCAAACATAAGAAACAAAATGACAGGGATCTAGTCTCTCTCCCTAACTAACTCAAAACCAGGAGAAAAGCTTTTCAACAAATATGGCACCTAGCTTTTCCAGCTTGGTCCAAAGGAAACAATGAAGCAAATGACAAAGCTGTGTACAGTGAAGTTTACGCATTTTACTTAACAGTCATCAAACACTCAAACACAACAGGTGTGTCTCTACTCTCTCTCTCTCTCTCACACACACACACACACACACACACACACACACACACACACACACACACACACACACACACTGCTTCATCTTCTGCTCTCCTTGCTCTTACTTCCAGTCCAGTTCTCCTAAAGCCCAATTGCTTCCAATTATTGAGGGGTTGCCCCGCAAGCCTGCATCAAGGACCTAGAAGGATACACACAAGCAGAGAGACAGAGAGAGACAGAAAGAGAGGGACTACAACACAAATCTAAATATAGGAGTACATAAATTAAAACTTTACTCTGTTAGATGGACCGAGATGTCAGTGAGGTTGTATAAAGGTGTGTGTTCTCAGTTCATATTCTACAACTTTTCTCATGTCTTCTGCCGAAAGCCTTGTATAATTTACACCAAACAATAATGACTTTGCAAATAAACAAACATGTAATCCACAACTGCTGTTATCTGTTTTTTTGTTTTTGTTTTTTCAAAAAAATGGGCAATAATGACAAAGTTCAATTTCAAACTGTAGTTCTCTCACATCATTGTGCAGTATTAGGTATTGGGCTATTAAGAATTTTTGTGAGAATTTGTTTAATTTCCTCTGTGTATGAAGATAAAGAGTCCATGATGCGTGCATGAATCATTATAGATTTTTCATTTTTTTCTGAACTTATGCATTTCAAAGGATACAATTACCCAGTGACATGAGTTTATGTTAAATGGGACAATTACATTTTTAAAACACCACCAGTTATTTCTGTTTTTAGGTGGATAGGAAGGACTTCTATATCTTTGCAGTAAAGACTCAGGAATATTTGACTCAAAAACACACACGACATTATTCAAGTGTCCTTGTTATCATCTCTTAGAAGCTGCATGCATGCATCTGTTCTCCTGTCATTTAGCCATTTCCCACCTCTAAGAATGCTGATGTCTTCTTTTGAAAGACTGAAGCTGTTTTGTGTGAGTTCTGTCAGCACACGTGTATGCTGTGTATTTGAACACTGTAATTTACAGTGTTAGGGTAAAAACACAGTAAAGCAGCTCTTATTGTAAATACATTTTCCTGAAAAACTGAAGACAGTTTTAAAAGCTGTGGTGGTGCACGTCCTTTGGAATTTAATTAAAAGTGATTGAGGATGATGAACAATATTCACACTGCTGACTGTCAAAGAGCAGAAACATTTTTTTTAGGAGTGCACACACTCTCTAGAATTCCTTTCTGGGAAATCAGTCACTGCTCAAATATATTCAGACCTGTATTGAAAGACAACATCTGTATATTTAGTGCAACTAAGATGTTCATGAAAATGAAGATTAAACAAATCATTTGCAAGTAAATTTGCAGAGTGTTTGCGAAAATAAACTTGCAATCACATTTCTGATATTCCTTGCTGAAATCTTATACTGCTGAACAGCAACTGCATTGTGCAAGAGCTTCAATGATGATATACTTGCAGCTTGTTTAAGCCTGTGACTACACAACTGAACAGCTTTGGTAAATCTGGCATAAAACAATATGGGAGACATACTGACATTTTCATTGCTTTCTTTAAGCTCTAATTCTGGTCATTCAAACCTTATGTTAGAAGAACTTGATGATTCCTGTTTAACTGCTTGTTTAAGTTACTTGTTTTTTGTAACTGGGTTACTTTTTCATAAAAATACAGTGCACCACTTGTCTGTTCTTGTCTTAACTCTAATGCTGCAATTGCCATCTTTAAATAACAAAGACCAATAATGTCCGTATCTGGAAGATTCCCCTGAATGAAAGGAAATGCATTTTAAATTATAAGTCTGTGCTCCCCCATCTTCTAAACAACGTTCTATTAAGGATGAGGCTTCAACTTGGGTACGTGTAGGTTTTGATAATCCTGCACGGCACACATACATAAATATTGAAAACGTCTGGACTACTTTTCCAACATGTCTGAACTCTATAATGTCCAAGGCATTTATCACAGCTCCCAAATTTGTCATCACAATCCATCTTATTTTTAAAGAGCTCATACACAGAAGTTGTCTTTTCCCCCCACATTAACAAAAAATAAAGAATTTATATCTAGCTCCTTAATATTTATGCAATTACAATTGATACAGTAAGCATGTGTGTTACTGTTACTTCTGCTTTGATCCACAGCATAAAAGGAAGCACAGAGTCTAGAGGATTGTTCTGTTGTCCAAAATGCAGGGTTGACGCAGAAGATCAGATTTCTTTAAGAGCACATTTTATATCTGTAGAGTTTATCGTGCACCCTGGATGTGATGTTGGAAATTGCAACAAAGTAGCTAAACGAGCGTGTATACATTAATTTTGTATGAAATATGTTACACTGTAAGTTTGAAATATTTTTCTCACTATTGGAATATATAGAAAACATTGGACAACTGAACAGAATCAACAATTTTGGTAAATGTTTTCAAATTTACAAATGTCTGTTATTATTGGAACCTTTGTATGGGTTGAATTTTTAAATATTACCTCACAAATTACTGTGGTTTCATTGTCATATTTCTGCATTACTTTATAGGAAGCAAAAAATCTTGACAAGTCATCTGAAAGTAAGTTTGACCATAAAGGAATAACAGGGAGAAAGATGCTAAATAATTTATCAAGCAGTGTTGGACCAAAAGGAGAATTCCTTTGAAATGATTCTAACCTTGTCTCAACTTGACATTCTAATCTAATCTAACCCTACCCATTTACATTTCTGGCATTTCTGGCTCTGGTTATGGATCTGTTGACCTGTTTGGCTCAGTGGAAATTCTTGCACTTTAAAACATGTCTCATTTTGTAGCTTCTGGGTGATTAAATGGCCAAGACAAAAATTTTGCAACATCTATCCCAAACCCATAATCCATGCATGTATATTTGTCTATATTCATCGCCTTTTGGTGTCTGTGTTTAAAACCCAGCACACATTTCAAGGACGTTTATTTGATATATCTGACACTTGTTTCTATTAAGGTAGAGCTAGTAGAATATATTGTACTATATTCTAATATATATATATATATATATATATATATATATATATATATATAGGGTTAGATGGGTTATACCCCCATCCTTCGCCCTGTGTGCGCTGGGTTGGACTCCAGCACCCCCGCGACCCAGAAATTAAAACCAGAAATTGAAGATATTTTCTTCCTGTTTTATCAATACATCCATTAACCAAAAAATATGGCGGTGGCGGTGGTCTAGTGGTGGTACTTGCCTACTTGCCTATCAAGAGGTCCCAGGTTCGAATCCCACCTCCAGCACTACCACCACTGGGTCCCTGAGACCCTGAACCCTGAGTGTCTCCAGGGGGGACTGTCCCTGTAATCAGGACATGGAGACACTCTGGAGAAGAGCGTCTGATAAATGCTGTAAATGTAAATATGATAATTACATTGATATCATTGTAATGTGTCAATATTTATTATGCATTGAAATGTAAACAGATTGGTAAACCGATTGAGCAAACCGGACTTTTGTTTTGATATACTAAAGAGAACTCGCTGCCCGTCATAAGCATCCGTCATATCTTTAGAAATTCCGTTTTATGATGTCGAGTAGTGTAGAACTTTAATTTTGAAAAATGCGTCTTCGTAACCATGACAACAAGAAGGACGTCAGGCTCTCTATTCTTGCTAGGTTCACGCTACTCTTCAGTTTAAATCCGGGCGGAAAATCCGGCGGGAGCGCGACCACAAACCTGCCCGATTTAAAAACTTTATACTCCGAGCTGGAATATCTGCACATTTTGTTCAATATAATACGAGGCACGTTATTCGGTATAATGTTGACATTTAAATTGGGTCGTCACTTTTATTCGGGGGTTCGTTTCTAAATTTAAATCAGGCGGTTCTTACACTGCTATATGTGTGTAAGAAGGACCTTATGTAGTATTTTTTCCTTGAGCCATACAGTGCATCTGGAAAGTATTAACCAAAAAATAGATTAATTGATTTTTTTTTAATCTCAGAATTCTACACACCATACCCCATAATAACAAAGTGAAAAAAGTTAGTTTGAAACTTTTGCAAATTTATTAAAAATAGAAAACAAAAAACGTACACAAGCATTCACAGCTTTTGCCGTTACACTGAAGTCAGCTCTGGTGCGTCCTGTTTTCACGATCTTCCTTCAGAAGTTTCTAGAACTTGATTGGAGTCCACCTGTTGTAAATTCAGTTGATTGGACGTGATATCAAAACGGCAAACAACTTTCTATGTAAGGTTCGATAGTTGACGATGTATATCGTAGCACAAACCGATCTATGAAGTTCTAGGAAGAGTCTGTATAGGGTGTTGAAGTCTGCAGAGACGGGATTGTATCGAGGCACCAATCTGGAGAAGGCTACAGAAACATTGCGCATCGCTCTGTGAAGAGAGGAGAACCTTCCAGATGGACAACCATTTCTGCAGCGCTCACCCAATCAGGCCTGTATGGTGGAGTTGCCCAAAGGAAGCCACTGCTCAGTAAAAGGTATATGACAGCCTCCCTGTAGTTTGGCAAAAAACAAATAAATAAATAAACCAATTATAATCTGAAGTAGTCAAAATCAGAAAATTCTCCGTTGTGATGAAATAAAGATTGAACTCTTAGCGTTAGCCTGAATGCCAAGCATCAAGTCTGGAATAAACCAGGCACTGCTCAGCCCTACAGTAAAGCATGGTGGTGGCAGAGTCCTGATGTGGAGATGGTTTTTTTTTGGCAGCAGGAACTGAGAGATTAATCAATTTCGAGGGAAAGATGAATGCAGTGATGTACACAGACATCTTTGATGATAACCTGCTCCAGAGTGCTCTGGACCTCGGACTGGTCTAGTTCATCTGGGGTACTGTCATTATGGGGTGTGTGTGTGTGTGTGTGTGTGTGTGTAAAAAATGAATTTTAGGGCTTTAACATAGCAAAATGTGGAAAAGCACTGGGAATACTTTCCAGATGCACTGTGTATGTATGTGTCTATAAATAATAATTTAGTTTTTATAAAAGTGTTAAAGGATGAGGCTAACCAGAGCACTTGGCTATTTATATTGAGCTGATGTGTAAATATCAAAGTGAAACCATGGTTATTGTTTCTGGTGATAAAACTGGGCACTAATTTATAAAAAGGGTTTAGCCCACATCCTCCTTGGACGCTACTGAAAGAAGGTTAGCAGGTTATAGCTGTTAAAAATGAATCTTTTTTTTTTTTTTTTTAATGATGCTCTTATTACTTGTTTTTGTTATTTGTGGGTGGAGCTTCATCCCAGCAGACTGTATGATCTACAGATCACCCACTGATTGTCACCTGGTTGTACAATTCCTGAGAACGGAAACCTCTGATTTCAGCACTTGGTTCCTCCTGATTCTGTTCAGATGCTCTGGATTAATTGGTCTTAATTAATCTTTTAGTTGCTGCTCCAGTTTTACAGCAGTTTTCTCTAAAATTCGACCAGATGGGGGAATAGAATAGGTATATAAAGCAGTTAAAACAGGGACGCCTGGTCCTCCTACCCTGAACAATACAATGTCCTGCTGTGGATTCTGTACGATTTAAGACAAGTAAATACAGACAGGACCAGACTGTTGGAGGCAAACTCTTGAAAAATCCAACAATGATGAAAACAAACCAAGGAGATAACTGTGGCCTAATTAAAACCATAAAAGTTACATAATTATGATCCAAAGACTGTGGATGTTAAGCAAAGATAGCGGTAGCTGAGAAGAAAATGTTTATTCTAAACTTAACAGTTCAACTGATCTGCTAGATGTAATGTAAAATGGATTACTCTACTCGTAACTTTTCAAAAATCAAAAAGTGCTTGTGAAAAACCTACTTGATGCAAATAGTAACTGATACATGATAAGAGAATGAAGAACTAATGTGAATATTAAGCACTGATTCACACAGTGATTTATCACACTGGTATTCAGTATGGTCAATGGATGGAAATGAATCCTTAGCGTTTGATTCAATCAAGGTATCTTGTTCAACAGATTTTTCCATTGAGAACGGTCTATTCATCACTCCATAAACAAATCTATTGACAAACTGAGGAAAAAAAAAAAAAAACAGAAATTCATGACCATGTAAGGACATTTATGCTAGCTTCTCAAAATGCAAGGGATTTCTTCCACAGAGTGCCATAGAAATCCATCTTCTATCCAAAATTCAGGAAATGACTAACAAAAACAGTGCCTTTCTGGGACTAACATCCATGTATGTTCTACAATGGATCTAACAAATTAAGCTTCCTAACACTGTAAGATCACCCTATAATTAATTAATATTTCTGGCAGAAAAACCACTCCACAAACTAGGGTTAGGGTGAGCATCATTATCGGAAAGCCCCAGGTACAGGTGTGGAAAAAATTAATGGAAAACATCTGAACGATGAAGTGGTCTCATTGGGAGAGAAAAGCCCAGCACATTAAGAGTCCTAGTCCTAAAGCCGCTCCAGCTCCTACATTTAAAAGAATGGGTCTCCAGTACAGCCAGTTCTCTTTCTTCTTCTCCGATTCACTCAACTTCACCTTCATCTGCTGAAGCTTCTGGGCTGTGCTGGCGATCCGCTCTTCACGATGCCTCTTACGCAGACTACAGGGGAAAAGAGCACCACATTAATTTGGTGTTAAAGAGCATTACTGGTTTTCCTTGTGAAAAGGAAGATTCTGACAGAAATTACTTTTAATCAAATTTATGATGTGTATGTGATGATCAGCCCCTCTAAGCGGTGGTTTGCCCCCTCTTGGTTGGGAAGGAGTTATTGGAGGAGTTTGTATATCTCAGATTCTTGTTCGTGGGGGGGGTGGAGCAGGAGATCCATAAACGGATTCAGGCAGCAGCAGCAGTTATGTTAAGCAGTTAAGTTACCTTTCTGGTTTTCGTTCCTTTTGCTCCTCTTCCTTTGGTAGCTCTTTCCAGTTTCCTACTCCATCCGGCTCTCCCATCTGTCCATTTCGATTGTCTGGGGGCCTTGTGCCATCTTCAGACCCCAAATAATTCTCCGGCTTGTTGTCCTCTTTATACAGCTTCTGCTGTTGCTGCAGTACAGTGTAAAATGTGTGTACAGCTTAGAGTCAATACAAATATTACTGTGTATTCGTACTGGGAGCAGCAAGAGCATCAGAGAGACTAGAAGTCATACATTTTGATATGAAACATGTTTTCTTCTTGTGAGTCCAGAGAAGACCAAGTAATTTCATCAAGATTGAATCCTCTTAAAACTGAGCACAACAGGAGCATGAACTTGAATAGGAACGACACAAGCCTAAACAAGTTTGCTGATGATATCTGAATAAGTATTTTGTAAATCATCATAGATTCATGATAAGCTCTATATGTAAATATTGTTCAACATTACCTATAAATGAGAACTTGGCACAAAGTATCCAAACTGTGATTCAACTGATACCATTAATGTGTTTCATGGTGGTTGTTCTGAATTAAACTACCTGCAGAGCGGAGTCACCAAAGATGCACTTGGCCCCTTCTTTGATAGCCATGTATGAGAAGCAGAGCTGGTCAGGGGTTTGGATGAGGCCCATGCGATGCTCCCTCATGTCCAACAGCACTTTCTGTATATCCACAGAAAATGGGTCTTTCCTCTTCTCCATCTGCAAGAGGTACATTTAAATGTAATGTTAATTTGCACTAAAAAGGTTTTCATAAAACTCCAGGTTTTATATACATTGATAATGTACTAAAGTAATTACTGAAGTTGAACTTTCATAAAATGCATAAAAAAAACCTGTCTCAGATGTTTAGTTTTGTAAAGTCAGTAAAGTCTTTTACCAGGACAAGACAGGTGTCGACCAAGGAGAACATTCCAGATCGGCCAATCCCTGCACTACAGTGGACCACAGCCGGACCATTCTCAGGCTCCAATGAACCCGACTCTCTGACCTTGAATAAAAAGTTGAGGAAAGACGCAGGCGATTCTGGCAAACCAAAATCAGGCCATGTGGTGTAATGGAAGTGGAAGATGTCTCTGCTCTCTCCAGACTACAAATAAAGCAGAGCACTGATGTTACAGAGGGATCAATAATAAACTAGTGTGAGAAATTGATTTTGTGGAAATGCAGTTAACGTAACGTTTATGTTATTTGCTTCATGCGTAAAGGTGTCTTGTGCGTTTATCTGTCGGGTCATGTGGGTTTCTCAGTTCAAACTGGAAAAAAGTCTGTAAAACTTTTGCACAGCTGGAACAGCGTTTCAGTTCTTGTTGTTTTATTGTTACATCCCACAGGGTGTCTTCTGGGTTCACCTCATGTTTCACTAAGGAACACAGTCTAACCAGTAGCACCTTCAATGTTACAGCGTTTTCTACTTTTTTTTTTTTGTTTTGTTTTTTTCCTTTTTCTGCACGGTGGGCTGTACTGAATATAGTTAAAGTTATAGCATAACATAGATATGGATCTTTTTTAGGGCGTTGGCCCCAGGATCAGAAGGTCATGGGTTTGAATCCTAGCCCAGTAGGTTGCCCTGAGCTACCCTTGAGCAAGGTACTCTATCATTGCTCCCCAGGTGCTTTAAATAGCTGCATGCTATATACGCTATATATAAATAGCTTAGGACATGGAAGTCGCTCTGGATAAGAGCGTCTGATAAATGCTGTAAATGTAAATGTAATCTTCTGTCCCCAGAGCAACCAGGTTCTTTAACTCGTCCCAGCAGGGGTGGGGTTTCGCTCCTTCTCTGCTTTATAATATTATGTCATATAAAAGCATTTATTAAAGTGAAGAGTGTTACTTTGCACAATTTCCTATTTTGCACAATTCCAATATGCACTGGCTAATTTTTCATTATTTAAATTTATTTGTGTATTTTGTACAGCATTTTTGTATACACGCTTACAAGCTGTTAATTGTATAGTATTGTGTACTTAAGTCAATTTTGTAATTTTGGCTACTGGTATCTGAATTTCCCCCAGGACCAATAAAGTATCTATCTATCTAGCTTTTTCACACCATCACCAGCTTATGATCAGGGTATGACTGATCCCATATTTAACAGCTGAAAGGCTACTTCAGCACCTGAGGCATGCTAGGTAATTCCCTACAAACTAATAAGTGAAGGAGGCCGTTTATGAGAGGAGCAGCTAATGTTAAATCAGAAGAGGCAACACTAAAGCACAGGGTTCCGTGATGGAACAGCATCTTACTTTGGGATTTAGAAGCTCCAGTCTTCTGATTGTGTAATGAGATTTAACATCTTCAGAACTGAGAGTCACCACAAACCCTGTGTCACTGAAACTCATCTGTCTCTCTTCCGACGGCCAGTACTGTGCACATTTCTCCTGTGAAAGACATAATAGAGCATAGATTTAGTCTAGGCTGAGTCCAAACTTGTTAAGACATTTGTGGGCAAGCAGGTAATCAGTGAATGTGCACCAAAGAGCCACTTCACCATGTAATGTCCAGGTTATCAGCTCCATAGTAAATACAGGTGCACACTTACAGCCTCAGGACCAACCCAGTGAGGTCTTAAATAGATTAAGGATCTTTCTTTGTACAGGAGTGACACTGAAAGGCTGGTGGGGTGTGTGTGGTTGTGTAATGCCCTTTTGAATACAGAACAGCTCCATTGACCATCGACCAAAATACAACCAGCAGTGCCTTGTGGTTGGAAACTGACCACTGATGAAGGACTGAAGCAAAAGTCTTCAAATCCAGACCTTGGTTTCTAGTCCTGGTTGTTAAATTGGTGGTAATTAACTGTATCTTATTTGGCAAACTAGTGTAATAAAATCAGTAAAAACAAAATTCAAGAGCAGAAACTGGGGGTTTGTGGAGATTGACAGGACAGTACAGAGTGGTGTTACTTCGTGAAATGGTGACATTATTGCTGTTTATGCTAAAATAATGCAGCATTCACTTACAGTGCCTTTTTCTACAACCCTGTTGAGCATGATGATCGCTTTAGAGCACTGCTCCCAGATCATTAACCAGAAGTGACCACAAGTGTTCCTCAAGGGTCCCTGTGAATCAAAAACACAGAGTTATAAACCTCATACGCAGCGATAAAGGCTGTCTTTTGGAATAGCAAGTGAAGAAGCCCATATTGAAGAGTTTCTGTTGGAGGTGTAGCAAAGTCGAGACCAGGAGCCACACACCTGCAGTACATTTATCCCAACAAGCTGCATCATTTAAACATGGAGAACAGGATCAGCAGCCTGTCGCATAACTGATCTAGGGCCAGTTTTATATTTTAATGAATATTTCTTAGAGAGTTGATAAATCACTGAAGCACTTCAGCAAAACACTTCACTAACACTTAAAACAAGGAGCAGCTCCCAATTAAACTGCACATAAAATCAGGTCCCCCTCCTTGAACCGCCACCTTATTGTGGTGGAGGGGTTTGCGTGTCCCAATGATCCTGGGAGCTATGTTGTCCGGGGCTTTATGCCCCTGGTATGGGCACCCAAGGCAAACAGGTCCTAGGCGAGGGAAGAGACAAAGAGCGGTTCAGAGGACCTCTGATGATGGACAAAAACTTTGGAAGACGTTCTCCCTCGCCCGGACGTGGGTCACCGGGGCCTCCCTCTGGAGCCAGGCCTGGAGGTGGGGCCTGCTGGCGAGCGCCTGGTGGTCGGGCCTTCACCCATGGGGCCCGGCCGGGCTTAGCCCGAAGAGGCAACGTGGGTCCCCCTTCCCATGGGCTCACCACCTGTGGGAGGGGCCAAAGAGGTCGGGTGCGTTGTGAGCTGGGCGGTGGTCGAAAACGGGGGCCTTGGCGGTCCGATCCTCGGCTGCAGAAGCTGGCTCTAGGGACGTGGAACGTCACCTCTCTGGTGGGGAAGGAGCCTGAGCTAGTGCGCGAGGTTGAGCAGTTCCAGCTAGATATAGTTGGACTCACCTCGACGCACAGCTTGGACTCTGGAACCAGTCTCCTTGAGAGGGGCTGGACTCTTTTCCACTCTGGAGTTGCCACCGGTGAGAGGCGCCAAGCAGGTGTGGGCATACTTATTGCTCCACGGCTTGGCGCCAGTACATTGGGGTTTACCCCGGTAGATGAGAGGGTGGCAGCCCTCCGCCTTCGGGTCGGGGGACGGGTCCTTAGTGTTGTCTGCACTTATGCGCCAAACAGCATTCTGGACTACCCACCCTTTCTGGGGTCTCTGGAGGGGGCGCTAGAGAGCGTCCCTCCTGGTGACTCCATCGTTCTGCTGGGGGACTTCAACGCTCACGTGGGTAATGACAGTGACACCTGGAAGGGCGTAATTGGGAGGAATGGCCCCCCCGATCTGAACCAGAGCGGTGTTTTGTTATTGGACTTTTGTGCTCGTCACGGATTGTCCATAACGAACACCATGTTCAGGCATAAGGATGTCCACATGTGCACCTGGCACCAGGACACCCTAGGCCGCAGTTCAATGATCGACTTTGTGGTCGTGTCATCGGACTTGCGGCCCCATGTCTTGGACACTCGGGTAAAGAGAGGGGCGGAGCTGTCAACCGACCATCACCTGGTGGTGAGTTGGCTTCGTTGGTGGGGGAGGATGCCGGTCAGACCTGGTAGGCCCAAACGCATCGTGAGGGTCTGCTGGGAATGTCTGGCAGAGTCCCCTGTCAGGACAAGCTTCAACTCCCACCTCCGTCAAAGCTTTAACCACGTCCCGGGGGAGGTGGGGGACATTGAGTCTGAATGGACCTTGTTCCGCGCCTCCATTGTCAAGGCGGCTGACCGGAGCTGTGGCCGGGAGGTGGTCGGTGCCTGTCGCGGTGGCAACCCTAGAACCCGTTGGTGGACAACAGCGGTGAGGGATGCCATCAAGCTGAAGAAGGAGTCCTACCGGGCCTTTTTGGCCAGTGGGGCTCCGGAGGCAGCTGATAGGTACCGACAGGCCAAGCGGAATGCGGCTCTGGTGGTTGCTGAGGCAAAAACTCGGGCATGGGAGGAGTTTGGAGAGGCCATGGAGAAGGACTTCCAGACGGCTTCGAGGAAATTCTGGTCCACCATCCGGCATCTCAGGAGGGGAAAGCAGTGCACGGTCAACACAGTGTATAGTGGGGATGGTACGCTGCTGACCTCGACTCGGGACGTTGTGGGTCGGTGGGGGGAGTACTTCGAAGACCTCCTTAATTCCACCAACATGCCTTCCGAGGAGGAAGCAGAGCCTGGGGACATCGAGGTGGACTCTTCCATCTCTGGGGTCGAGGTTGCCAAGGTGGTCAAAAAGCTCCTTGGTGGCAGGGCTCCGGGAGTGGATGAGATCCGCGCAGAGTTCCTCAAGGCTCTGGATGTTGTAGGACTGTCATGGCTGACACGCCTCTGCAACATCGCATGGACATCGGGGACGGTGCCTCTGGATTGGCAAACCGGGGTGGTGGTCCCCCTCTTTAAGAAAGGGGACCGGAGGGTGTGTTCCAATTATCGAGGGATCACACTTCTCAGCCTCCCGGGGAAAGTCTATTCAGGGGTCCTGGAAAGGAGGGTCCATCGGATAGTCGAACCTCAGATCCAGGAGGAGCAATGTGGTTTTCGTCCAGGTCGCGGAACAGTGGACCAGCTCTACACCCTTAGCAGGCTCCTGGAGGGTGCATGGGAGTTTGCCCAACCAGTTTACATGTGCTTTGTGGACTTGGAGAAGGCATTCGACCGTGTCCCTCGGGGGCTCCTGTGGGGGGTACTCTGGGAGTATGGGGTATCGGATTCCCTGTTAAGGGCTTTCCGGTCCCTGTACAACCGGTGTCAGAGCTTGGTCCGCATTGCCGGCAGTAAGTCGGACCTGTTCCCGGTGAGGGTTGGACTCCGCCAGGGCTGCCCTTTGTCACCGATCCTGTTCATAACTTTTATGGACAGGATTTCTAGGCGCAGCCAGGGCGTTGAGGGGGTCCGGTTTGGTGGGCTCAGGATTGGGTCTCTGCTTTTTGCAGATGACGTTGTCCTGTTGGCCTCATCATGCCGTGACCTTCAGCACTCTCTGGATCGGTTCGCAGCCGAGTGTGAAGCAGCTGGAATGAGAATCAGCACCTCTAAATCTGAGGCCATGGTCCTCAGTCGGAAAAGGGTGGAATGCCCTCTCAGGATTGGGAGTGAGACCTTGCCTCAAGTGGAGGAGTTTAAGTATCTTGGGATCTTGTTCACGAGTGAGGGTAAGATGGCGCGGGAGATCGACAGGCGGATCGGGGCAGCTTCTGCAGTGATGTGGGCTCTGCATCGGTCCGTCATGGTGAAGAAGGAGCTGAGCCAGAAGGCAAAGCTCTCAATTTACCAGTCGATCTACGTTCCCACTCTCACCTATGGTCACGAGCTGTGGGTAGTGACCGAAAGAACGAGATCGCGAATACAAGCGGCCGAAATGAGTTTCCTCCGCAGGGTGTCTGGGCTCTCCCTTAGAGATAGGGTGAGAAGCTCAGCCATCCGGGAGGGGCTCAAAGTAGAGCCGCTGCTCCTCCGCATCGAGAGGAGTCAGATGAGGTGGCTCGGGCATCTGATTAGGATGCCCCCTGGACGCCTCCCTGGTGAGGTGTTCCGGGCACGTCCCACCGGAAAGAGACCCCGGGGAAGACCCAGGACACGCTGGAGAAACTATGTCTCTCGGCTGGCCTGGGAACGCCTTGGGATCCGCCCGGAGGAGCTGGAAGAAGTGGCCGGAGAGAGGGAAGTCTGGGCATCCCTGCTGGAGCTGCTGCCCCCGCGACCCGACCTCGGATAAGCGGAAGAAAATGGATGGATGGATGGATAAAATCAGGTCAGTTTTCAGTGCATTACCTGGGTAAGGATGTAGCTTCTCTGGGCATCCTCCACATTTATTAGGCTGGCGTTTATGTAATCATTTTCTGAATTTTCTAACCTCACCCGGCTGTGATCGTCTGAAAGAGATATTAGACTTGATTTTTGTCTCAAATAAAAATATAAACAGAAACACATTCCCATCAAACACCGCACTCTTCTGTCCGTTCACCTACAAGGACTGACGTCTCTGTATCTGTTTCTGTCCTGATTCTCAGGAAATTTAGCCACTTTGTAGGAACACTCTGGAGACCGGTTACGGATTTCCTGTTTAAAACAAAAAAGAGAATCAAAGCTGCAGTGAAAACGACTGACGTGAAAGTGACCCTTGTCATTGCGAGGTCACAGCACAGCACACAACGCAGTCCGAAACTGGACCTCTGCATTTAACCCATGCAAACACCGTGCAGCAGCGGGCAGCTATTGAAAGCGCCCGGGGAGCAGTGACTAGGATGGTACCTTGCTCAAGGGTAACTCAGGGCAACCTGCTGGTGAGGGGTTTGAACCCACGATCTTCCAATCCTGTGGCCGACTCCCTAAACACTAGGCCATCACTGCCCCTGAAGCTGTGTATGCGTGGTGTTTAGTGTGTATATACTGTACTTTTGTGTGTATGTGCGTAGTGTGTATATAGTGTACTTTTTGTCTCATATAAAAATATAAACAGAAACACATTCCCATCAAACAGATCTAATCCCATCAAACACACAACCAGCATTGTGGATGATCCCTCCCACCTGTCCCACACTCTCTTCTCCCTCCTGCCATCCGGGAAAAGGTTCCCCAGCATACAGGCCTCCACTTCCAGGATGGGAAATAGTTTCTTCCCCCTGGCCATCAGACTTTAAACTCTTAAACCGCCAATGTCTACCCAGTCCACCATTATCATTATCATGATGTATTTATTTATTTATCTCCTGTTGCACTCTGCACTTTAACAATAACACTGCTCCACCACACTGCTACACTGAGATCTACCTGGGCTGCTTTGTTCTACAACACTGCGGCCCTCTGCGGATGAATGTACTGTCTGTCGTGCCGTCTGTTGTCTGCATTTGTTGCCCTGTTTTGTGTAATATGTTGTGTCTTATGTTGTGTCTTGTGTCTTGTGTGTAGCACCAGGGTCCTGGAGGAACGTTATTTCGTTTCACTGTGTCCTGTGTATATGGCTGAAGTGACAATAAAATCCTACTTGACTTGACTTTTGTAGGTATGTGTGGTGTGTATGTAATGTACTTTTGTGTGTACGTGTGGTGTGTGTGTATAGTGTACTTTTGTGTGTATGCGTGGCGTGTGTAGTGTATATAGTGTACTTTTGTGTGTGTGTACTGTACTTTTGTGTGTGTGTGTGGTGTGTAGTGTACTTTTGTGTGTGTGTGTGTGGTACTTTTGTGTGTATGGGTGTGTGTGGTGTGTACTGTACTTTTGTGTGTATGGGTGGTGTGTGTAGTGTGTATATAGTGTACTTGTGTGTATGCATGGTGTGCGTATGTAGTGTACTTTTGTGTGTATGTGTTTTGTGTGGTGTATATTTGTGTGTGTGTTTAGGCATAGCTGTGTGTTTGTGTGTGGTGTATACATGCGTTTACAGTGTGTGTATAAATACAGTTTATTTGTGTGTGCATTTTGTTTTATCAGGATCACTGAGTGTTATTTTGCCGCGCATGCGCATATCTAACATTAGCAGTCAGGCTAACAGTGGTTCCGGTGATGATTCTTCATTCGGATCCGTTTGTTGTTAAAAACCCGAACCGGCTTAAAGCGACTTCCGGACTCACGTTGAAGAGATTCCGCCACTGTCCGACCTCCAGCTGATCCCGATCCGGATCCATCTGTCTGTCTGTGTGTGTGTGTGTGTGTGTGTCTGTGTGTTTTCAGGGAGATTAAACGCGCTGGACCAGCTTCCGTAGCTGCGCTCAAAGCCACGCCCCCTCACAGCAGCGGTGTGTGTGTGTGTGTGTGTGTGTGTGTGTGTGTGTGTGTGTGTGTGTGTGTGTGTGTGTGTGTGTGTGTGTGTGTTGGGGGCGTGCCATTAAAGCAGTGATCTGCAACAAGCACACTTAACTCCTTTTAAACTCCTTTTCCGTTTATTTCACAAAGAAAACACATTTGTCCATATTTATAGGAAGAAAGACCCGCCCCCCACCGGGGAGCCCACCTGTCCGGGCTCTGTGTCTTTGTCCCGCCCCGTCCAGCTGCCTGTGTTTAATGAGATAATCAGGTTTATCTGTTTGGCCCAGTGAGCAGTTCTGCGGGCCAATCCCCACACGGACCTCATTGGTGTTTTTCCTGCCAACTCAGGGAATCCCCATAAATAGAAAGCAGTTGCGCTACTGGTCAGCTCTGACCGTCTTTACGCGCCGTGAACATGTCCAGAACCGGGTGCGTGCTTTTTGTCGTGCTGCTGGTTGCGGTTTCGTCCTCAGGTAAACTGTTCACTCCAGGAAAAAAAAGCTGGGCTGCTTTCTCTAAACAGAAGATTCCTTTTTTACAGTGAAAGCAGGGTTTGGCTGCAGGATTCAGTTTAAACTCTGATGGTTCTGCTCGGTGTTAATTCTGTGTCAGGGTTTGTATAAAGTGGAAGATCTTCACTATAAGAAATAGACACTAAAGACTGATGCTACAGTGTACCTGGCTGTATTTCAGGTGTTTCTGCAGATTTCCGTTCACTCATCAGCCTCTTGTATTGCAGTGTAAACTGGTCTTGTGGGGACTGTAACCGTCACTGTGAATTTGAGGTGCTAGAAATCAAGAGCTTCTGTTTCACTGGAATAAAACCTGCAGCCACAGTACACCCTGATTCTGGGTTCATCTGTTGGGTCCATGATGCAGGTGTTTGAGCTCATAAAGCGAAGCTTAGTCTGGTTGGTCACTTTGCTGTTCAGGAAGCCATTTCCAGTTTCACTTTACATTTACATTTACATTTACGGCATTTATCAGATGCTCTTATCCAGAGTGTCTCCATGTCCTGATTACAGGGACAGTCCCCCCTGGAGACACTCAGGGTCTCAGGGACCCAGTGGTGGTAGTGCTGGAGGTGGGATTCGAACTGGGGACCTCTTGATCCAGAGGTCCGTAGGCAAGTACCACCGCCACCCTATGATTAGAGGGTGGAGACACCGCCACTACTTTGATGAGAATCTGTCCTTTTGAGGGTAGGGTCACTTTCAGCAAGAAGGGACTTAACCTAACCCTATCCCTTTAGGATTTTGAGACTTGTTGGACATGATGGTAGATTATAGCTGGACCTAACTGATCAACTCCACCTCTTGGTTTGCAGGACAAACTCTCCAATGCTTCCGGTGTGATCTGGGGTTCTGGGACATGTGCTTCACCACCACTACAAACTGTAGTGTTGGTGAGCAGTGTTTTGTTGGAATTGGCAAAGCAGGTGAGCGACTGAGCACCGCATGAGCCCTTGAGTCCTGCATGGAGTCTGATGCTTAATGGTGTGTTTGCTTTTTAGCTTCTGTCCTAGATATAAAAATGAAGGGCTGTCTTCCTGACATCGACTGCAACAAGACGACCACTGTGGAGTTCCCAGTGAATAAGACTCTCTACACCATGACCAAACTCTGCTGTGATCATGACTTCTGTAATGGAAGCCCTGCACTTCTTGCAGCCTCCTTCACACTGATGGCACTGGCTGTTGTTTTCAAGGAAGTTATATTGTGAGCTGTGCTTTTAATGTAGTCTTTAGTGTAAAGTGGGGTGCTATGCACTTGAGCATCAAGTTGGTTTTTGTACTTTATCTATCCTTAATGGAAGTTTGTGTTCTGAATTCCAATGCTTAAAACTCTTGTCCCTGTAGTGGAAACTTCAATAGTGAAACAGAGTATGGATACATTCCAAATGCAGTAAAGCATGACTTTTATACAAAATGTTTTCGTGAAATGTGAGGCTGTGGAAATGACTTGGTTCTAGTCATAGTGTAACATTGCTGTGAATATCAGATCTTATGAATAAACTGTGCATTTGAATGTTAACCCTGGTTTTAACATCTGTCCCTGGCCACATGGCTCAGCTCACACTGGCATTTAGCAGACTCTTATCCAGAGCGACTTCCATGTGTGGCTTTTTTTTTTCTTTTTCTTTTGGGGGGGGTGCAACAAAACTGTTCTGGTCAAGAAGCAACCAAGTTGATTAAATCAGCAGCCCTTTCTAGTAGAGTGATCTTTTATTATCCCACGAATGGTGAAATTTGGGCGTTACAGGGCTCTTATAAAAAAGACAGGTGTAAAGAAAGGAAAAAATATATAAAGATATAGAGAGAACAGGAACAAGTAGAGGAGCTATAAATTATCGATCTATATATACATATCTCCAGAGTAATATACACGGTAATAAGTTTTGAATGAATTATACATATAAATAACAAGTAGCTAAATATAGCAAAAATGTAATTATAATATACAACAATAGTAATATATATATATATAAACAAGTAATGTTATGATGAGTTGTGGAGTCTTATTGCAGCAGGTAGGAATGACCTGCGGTAGCGTTCTTTCTTACACTGAAATATTAAACTCTTTAAAGCCGAGGGAACTTTGAGTGGGTGGCACTTTTGTTAGTCTTGGTTTGTGGCAGTAGTTCATGCCGATGCTCTAGAACAGGGGTGTCCAAACTGCGGCCCCGCGCTTCATTTTTAATCCGCAAATTCCAAAAATATACGTGTGTCCCGCACATGAAACCTGGTGGTGTTGCATTGTTTGGTTTTAACGACAGGTGGCGCCACTGAGCTGGTTAAGGCAGTCCTGCTACAACACACAAGAGAAACATTTTGCCACAGCGCACTGAAAATGACCCCAAAGAAACCCAGTGCTTGTAGAAACTTTCAGACAAAGTCTGTTCAGAAAATTTGTTCATGAGCCAAACTTTTTTGCATAAGCAAAAAAAAAATATCCCATTGATGAAAAGCAGTGTTGTAGGCTGATTTAGCTCAATAAACCAGGTGAAAGGTTTGGACACCTGCTTTAGTATGATCTGGAGTTCACGTAGGGGAGAGGAGTCTGATCATCGCTCCAATCAAGGCTACCGTCGGCTCAAATGGTGGACATTCTGGTCTGGTGTTCAAGAAGCCTTCACAGTAATTGATGGACGTGGGCTAGGAGCCCTTTTCATTTGGGGAATGCATAAGATGCCCACAGTACAGGTGGACTGTCCTCAATCTAAAAGCAATTGTTTAGAAGTCGCAGACTTCAATCACTCAGGCATATCTCACTATTGCATCCTGACTTAAAATGACAGAGCCAAGGGTTTTACAAACACAAGACACCTTGAGACACAGGTGTCAACAAACCTGAGTGACAGGTGAGTGTGCAGGTTCATAAATGGCAATAAGCCTCAAGAGATACTTGGGAATGAGGCCATTAAGGATTTGTGTTCAATAATTTTATGGTTAATGCAGAATTTGACTGGAAGCCAGTGAAATCTAGATGATATCAGACTAATGTGCTTAAATTTTCTAGATTGAGTGAGGACTCCAGCAGCTATTGGACTAACTGGAGTTTGTGAAGGCTTTTGCTGGGACATCCTAACAGCCGGGCATTACAATAATCTATAATCTACACAATGATCTAGTCTTGATGTGTATTCATTTTTCATCATGCAGTGAGTGCATTTCTCAGTTTAGCAAAGTTTCAACCTCTGCTTTTCATCCATTCACACCATGCAGCAGGGGGAAGCACCTGGGGAGAACTGATGGGGACCCGTACCTTGCTCAAGAGTACCTCAGGGCAACCTACTGGTCTTGTATTAGAACCCATGGCCTCATAATTCACCATACATCTTTAGCCTTCGCCACTGCTTTCTTCACCCTGCGCTTCATCTCCTTGTACTCCTGCCTACTTTCATCTCTATGAATATCCCACTTTTACTTCACTTGCCTCTTCTTCTGTATACAATCCTGGACTTCTGGTGTTCGCCAACAGATTTCCTTTTCCTCATTCTTCCTTCCAGATGTCACACCAAGTACATTTCTAGCTGTCTGGTTTATTACTTCTGCAGTGGTTTCCCAGCAATGTTGTCAAATGTTGTCCTATGTGCAGCACCAGGGTCCTGGAGGAACGTTATTTTGTTTCACTATGTACTGTGTATATGGCTGAAATGACAATAAAATCCTACTTGACTTGATCTGGTAGATCTTCAACATCTCCCAGTGCCTGTGTTAACTCCTGCCTGAATTCCACCTTGCAGTTCTCCTCCTTCAGTTTCCACCACTTGATCCTCCACTCTGCCCTCACTTTCCTCACCATCCAGTGCTGTTTAGCTACACTCTCCACATCACTACTTTACAGTCTCCAATCTCCTTCAGACTGACCCTCCTGCAAAGGATATAATCCACCTGTGAGCATCTTCCTCCACTCTTATACGTCACCCTGTGCTCCTCCCTCTTCTTCAAATAAGTATTAACTAAAGCCATGTCCATCCTTTTCACAAAATCTACAACCATCTGACCTTCAGCATTCCTCTCCTTGACACCATGCCTACCCATCACCTCCTCATCACCTCTGTTCCTTCACCAACATGATCATTAAAATCTGCACCAATCATCACTCTCTCTCCCCTGAGTACACTCTCTATCACTTCATCTAACTCACTCCAGAATTCTTGCTTCTCTTCCATCTCACAACCAACTTGTGGAGCATAAGCACTAACAACATTCATTATCACACCTTCAACTTCCAGCTTCAAACTCATCACTCTCCCTGACACCCTCTTCACCTCCGAAACACTCTCCACACACTCTTCCTTCAGGGTAACACCTACTCCATTCCTCCTTCTATCCACACCATGGTAGAACAGTTTAAACCCTCCTCCAGTACACCTGGCCTTACTACCCTTCCATCTAGTAAAGTGAAAGTGACTATTAATGTCGTTGTGAAACAGCGCAGCACACAGTGAGACACAGTGAAATTCCGTCTCTTCATTTTACCCACATACACACCATGCAGCTATTGAAAGTGCCCAGGGAGCAGTGATAGGGATGATACCTTGTTCAAGGGTACCTCAGGGCAACCTACTGGTCTGGAATTTGAAACCCCAACCTTCTGATCCTGGGTCCTTGTCCCTAAACACTAGACCACCGCTGCCCCCTCTAGTCTCTCACACAAAAAATATCAACCTTCCTTTTAAACATAGCTAATTCTCTACCTTTGCCAGTCATGCTGCCAACTTTCAAAGTTCCTACTCTCACTTCCACTCTCCTCATCTTCCTTCTCTCCTCCTGCCTCTGGACATGTCTTCCTTCTTTGTCTTCTGGTCTAGACAACAGTTGCCCAATTTGCACTTGTACCCTGTTGGCTAGCAGTACTGATGGTGAATGTTATTAAGCTGGGCCTTCGACTGATCACGTATGTTGTCCGCATTTATGATTTGGCAAAAGTTTTACACCGGATGCCCTTCTTGATGTAACCCTCCCCATTTATCCGGGCTTGGGACTGGCAAAATACACTGAAATACACTGGCTTGTGCATCCCTAGTGGCTGGGTTTACAGTTGCTATAGTGTTAAATGCTAAATTAACAAGGCCCAGCTGTTTCTAGAAATAATTTTCTATTATTTCCCTTACACAATCCTCAATCTTGTCACTGCCCACATACTCCCATGTCTCTTTTCCACAGGTGTGGAAGTTAAGATTAATGTCCATGGACAGAAGCTCTATATCTGTGTTTGAAATGAGCCTTTAGACTGTCAGAGTATTGCATTCTGAAATATCTAGTTGTGCAGTGGGTAGTGTTGTCACATGACAGCAAGGTTCTGGGTTCAATTCTTAGGTGGGATGGTCCAGGTCCTTTCTGTTTGGAGTGTGCATGTCCCCCTCATGTCTGTGTGTTTCCTCAGGGAGCTCCAGTTTCTTCCCACCATCCATTACATTTACAGCATTTGGCAAACGCCCTTATCGAGAGCATTTTCCAATTCCTCCAGCCCCCCGCCCCCTATGGAGAAACTTGGGTTTAAGGGTTTTGTTTAGGAACCATTTGTTGATAGTGCTGGAGGTGGGAACTGAACCTGTGACTGCTTGGTCTGTAGACCTACCACTATCCTACCACTACACCCCCCTTCTCCAACCAAAGACCTGCTCGTCAGGTGGAGCGGAGCTGATGAATTGGCTGCAGGGGTGAGTGTGTGCTAGTAAGTGTATCTGCCCAGCGATGGACTGGTGACCTGTCCAGGGTGCTTCCTTGTCTTTCGCCCTGTGAGAACTCTAAACCTAGAATCATTGCTTTGTTTCAAACCAGCCTACTCTCTACGCGATTGGTTCGTCATTTGAAACGAGTTAAACTCAGCGGGCCAATGAAATCCCATATTTTCTGCATAAACCCCGCCCTGCAGCAGCGCTTTAGAGGCGGGCTGTTTTTTTTCCAGCTGAACTTTGTTTTGGGCTTTAGCTGC
This sequence comes from Hepsetus odoe, assembly GCA_017165825.1. NCBI lineage: Eukaryota > Metazoa > Chordata > Actinopteri > Characiformes > Hepsetidae > Hepsetus > Hepsetus odoe. Next base: position 42,923 of record CM029379.1, read on the forward strand.
TCAGACCCAAATTAAAGGTTCTGTTCGGGTACTGGGACCACGCTGTAAGCTCCCAGCGCTCTGAGGGAGTTCGGTTCGGTTCGGTTCGGTTCGGTTTTGAGGTGAAGAGGGAAGTTTGGGCTCCATGTTCGGAATAAACACTTAACCAGACGGTGAGTTTCTAACAAAATCTCTCAAAATACAGCTTTTAATAAAGAAGAAAATAAAGTGGAACAGTGATTAAAAGTGTACAAACTCTGTAAATGTGAGTCGAGTGTTTAATTTACGGCTCAGTTCTTCGCTTGCAGCCTTTAGCCGAACAGCTAACCTGAAGTGACGTCACGGCTTCAGACTCCACCTTCAGAGTTACTGTCACAAACATCCCACAGCAAACCATTACACCTCACCCAGCTGAGTCCAGTAAACCCGTACAGACAGGGGGTGTGTGTGTGTGTGTGTGTGTGTGTGTGTGTGTGTGTGTGTGTGTGTGTGTGTGTGTGTGTGTGTGTGTGTGTGTGTACACACAGGTTAAAGTTAGGAAGTTGTGTTGGATCCTAAAGCTCTGGGTCAGTCCGTTTTCAGGAGTTAATTCAATACTGTTGTAATATTTTTAACATTAAAAGTGCAGACCTTAGCCCGTGTGTGTGTGTGTCAGGGAAACTGTGTTAAGGATTACTCCTTTATCTGGACTCTTCTCCTCCAGCAGGTTCTTTTCTGCAGGTCTGTCTTTGGTCCTTGTGTCTCTGAGTCACAGACATGGACAGTTTCCGAAACCTCCAGGATGAGACGTGTCCCAGCTTCCTCTCCAGCGCTTCTCTCTCGGACGTGACGGTGGGCTCGGCTCTCGGGCTCCCAGTCGCCGCTTCTACTGTGGCTAAAATTAGAGCTCCGGCGGAGAACAGGTGGAACCAACCTGGACCTGAGTTCAGAGCTTCACACAGCTTCTTAGTCGTGTTGTATTTGTTAAAGGAACTTTTTATAGAAATCCAGCATGGGCTTGTGTTGTTGTTGTTGTTAGCGCCTTAACCGTGCAGCTCCAGTTCAGTTCTAAAGAAACAAGTTTCTGACTCCAGGCTTGTCTTCCCTGATCAGCTTTATGTGGTCTTTTTTCCTCCCTTCAGGTTAAATGATGTCCAGGCATCTTACTTGGATGACAGACCACTTTCTTTGGGTTCTCAAGGCTGTCAGAGGGAAAAGTTTGCTCTCAGTTTTAAAGATGATTTGTGAGTGTCAGCCCTGGATTCAGTTCATCCTCCAACTGTAGTACTGCTGGTGTTTTTGAAATTTCTCATGAGAAAGAAGCTGTTATCATGGAGAAGTCATTAAGTTTTCTTCCTTTATTCTGATCATTTCAGGGATGATGCAGGTGACTTCATAGCTGCCAATCGTTTCTCAGACCTGCTGGTGAAGATTAACTTGGACGAGTCAGAATGTGTGTCCAGGTCTAAAGCTGCTGCACCGGCTCCCATACAGCCTTCTGATTACCCTGGTGGTACTTAAACCTCCTCTTACAGCTTCTTTCTCTTTAATCACAGCAAACATTAAGCTAAGCTTGTTCATCTGTTTAGCTTTTAAATGATTAATTAGTTGTTCATCCTGAGCAAAACTGCAACTAGCAGAAAAAAAATATTTGCATTCATTCGAGGTACATTTCAGATTAATTGTGCAATGCATGAGTTTCATGATTTGTTTGATCATTACTTCCCTTTTATATAATGTATGAGATTCATTTGCACCGACATAGATGTAGATTTGATTTCAGTGCTCCTCAGTATAACTGTGTTTAAATGGGGGCAGTTCAGCTGTTGCTTCAAAGCCACACCAGATGGTTTAGTTCAGCTGTTCTGCCCAGTGTTCAGCTCTCCACATGTGCAGGGAATAGATATCAAATCATTCTTCATTAGTAAGAAAGTGGGCAATTTTGTCACTGAAGTTAACAATTTGTCTGCTCTTTTTCTTTTTTCCATCCATCTTCATACAAAATGTCTTGTTCTAATCTTTAGAGAAAAAAAGGTTGGTGTTTTCGGTACATTGAAATGAAGATTTAATGGATGTAATAATTTTTTCAGACATTTCCACTGGCCTGCTTACATTTTCTCATATTGGGTGTAAAGATGCTGTGGCTGTTCAGGTAAGGCTGCAGGAATATTTGGCACTTAGTTTTGGTTGAATATGTGAAATTTTCATCAGGAAAATTCATGACTCTTCTTATTTCAGGCTGCTTTGCTCCCAGTGACATTAGAAGAAGAAAGTCCAGGTAGCGAGGCAGCAGACAGTGATGGTTTGAATGGAAGTGTTGCCAGCTTTCTAGTAAATGAGAAGCTCATGTCCCTGGACAGCATGAACAGTGATATCACAGGTGATTCTTGTATTATTTGCAGAATGCGGTTATCTCTTGCCGCTGTTCAGTTCCCCAAATGTTGCTTAGTTAACAAGGTGGTTTAATGTCTGAAGGTGTTTTTAAGCTTCTCTTGTCTTCTGTGGTCAGAGCCACAACTGACCATATTTTTAGGTCTGTTTTCAGTGCTTGTGGGTGGTGGTTTTGTTTTTTTTGTTTTGTTTTGTGTTTTTTTTTTTTTAAATCTCAAACGTGCTGTTTAACAGCTAAACAGTCCTGGAAAGTTGTTAATCCATCAGAAGATTATTGAGCTCTAGTTTGACACAATGGTTTGATTAGGTTTTACTCTAAACCTCATTTTAGTGTAGTCCTGCTGAACTGGAGGATGTTTTGGCTTAATATTTATGTTTCTAAATTTGAGATGATGACCTTGATATGGAGCATATGCATGATGAAGAGCTGAAGCTGTACTTCAGCAAACTGGTTCCCCCTTCCATACAGAGAGGTCGGGTTGAAGGCCAAGAGATCCCTGCTGGCGTAAGTTACAGGAGTTAGTTGTGCTCTGAATTCATATGATTAGTAAATGCAGACCTGTGATGTTCAGCACACTGGATAATGCATATAGATATGCAGGCTGTTGTGAAGTTTAAGTAAAAAATTTCACCCTTTTCAAATTCTGGCATGATTTTATGCCATAGAAGTGTCATTTATAAAGGTATTAAAGGTATTAAAACAATATTAAAATTGGTATTAAAACAATAATTTTAAATCTAATTGTTGTGCTATGGTTCTATAAGGATCTGCCTGGCAGTCAGTCAGGCTCATCACAGCCCTGTTTAGCTGAACAAGATGCATCTTGCAGGAACAGAAACAGCTTCCTTGATAACTTTGTTCAGGTAGGAGCCTTAACTCTAACTTTCAACAGGAAGCCTTAACAGCTAGAACCTGTGTCAGTTACTGTTCATTTAATTATTTGCTGAAAACACTTAGTGGTTTTCTTTTTTCTATAATGTGTATTGTCATAATAATGGAAGGTTTGAATACATTGACTGAAATTAATTACATGCTCTCTCTGTCTCTGTCTATTCTAGGACTATTGCATGCCACATGTGCGACTGGCAGCCACAGGTATGGACTCCTGTCCTGCCAGTGATGAGGAGGACACAGAAGATGAGCTTGAAGCTCTGCAGAATCGTAACAGAGCCAGATTTCTGTTGCCCAGCACTTCTAGACAACTGGTACCAATTTTATTCTTATGTCATGATTGCATTATAAATAAATTAAATAAACTAAAATAATTGCATTATAGGTCTTGTAGAAAGTTTTGTGTCTTTCATTTGAGTGATTTTATCTTTTCTGGTCTGGTGTCATTATGGTGATAGGTTTTTCCATAAATATAATCCCCCATTAAGGCTATTTTGTTTTAAACTCCTGGTTTGCAAGAAAGGTGAAATGTAACACTGGCAGGATGATTTCTAGCCACATTGTCGCATTGTTAATTTTATCTTCTAACAATTGCTGACTGTTGATGCATTGAAACAGATGTAAAACTAAAAGGCTGAGGAACAAAATTGAAGCATTGAATTTGTGTACAGGTTGGGGAAAGCCATCGTCCTCATTTTAGGCCTGGCCTGGAAGGTGGAAGCTCTGATGATGAACCCCAGACAGGTGCACAATATATAGACTCCAGGACAGGCATTGAACATCGGCGCTCAGCTGAGGGACAAGTAATCGACTCGCCCATCACAGGTGACCGGAATGTAGATGAGAACCTGTAAACTGTGTTCAAAACAATCTTATTCCCAGTGCAGTGGCAACATCAGTTTCACAGAAACTATTGTCATCAATTATCAAAGCCTGATGCTACTGTTACGTAAAACTTCTCTGGGTAATTTTATTTTTAGGAGATGGTGGTGGGGGTGATGGGAGCAGTGGAAGTGAGGAGGGGCGAAATGTTGGTGCTTCTACAATTCCTCCACCTGCTGGTGTCCAAACTACCTATGATGTCCTTAGAGGATTGGGCATAGTAGGAGGAAGTGGAGCAGGTGAGGATGTACGGCAGCTCCTCTCCCAAATACCTGGATTAGGGCAACCTGGCTTCACGGGCTCTCAGGTAATCCACATTCTGACTTTAGGATTTTTCTTTTTTGTTTGTTTTTATTTATTTATTTATATATATATATATATATAATATTACACACACAGCACTGTGCAAAAGATTTAGGCAGGTGTGAAAAAATCCTGTAAACAAAGAATGCTTTCAGAAGTATAAATGATGCAAAGTGAGCGAACAAAAGAAAAATCTAAATCAAATCAATATTTGGTGTTTCTACCTTTTACCTTCAGACCAGCATCAGTTCTTCTAGGTACACTTGCACACAGTCAGGGATTCTGTAGGATTATAGTCGGTGTCTGATCAACCAGTTTTACCAAACCGGTAACTAACCCTAACCCGAGGTTGAAAAACAGTCATGTTTGGAACGACCGACCAGCAGAGTTCCTTCAAAAACTATGTGCTGGTGTACCTAGAAGAATTGATGCTGTTTTGGAGGCAAAGGGTGGTCACACCAAATATTGATCTGATTTAGATTCTCTTTTGTTCATTCACTGCGTTTTGTTGATTGATGAAAATAAATGATCAACACTTCCATTTCTGAAAGCGTTCTGTTTACAGCATTTTTTCACACCTGACTAAAACTTTTGCACAGTGCTGTGTGTGTGTGTGTGTGTGTGTGTGTGTGTGTGTGTGTGTGTGTGTGTGTGTGTACTTGGGTACATATACGTAATTGAATGGTGATTTCCTCACTGTGGGGCTTTTATGGACAGTGAATAGGGTTTTGTTCTGTTTCCAGATGGGGGACCGTGTAGGCCCAGTTGGTACAGGTGAAACTGATACTTCTGGAACTACCAGCCTTTCCTTGGATGACCTGAGTGCAAATTTGGATAGGCAAGAGGTGTTGGTGAGTCCTGAAATGACTTGTTTTAGTAATGACTTAATCCATTCACGAGCCTTGAGCATTTTGTTGTGCTTTGTGCTCTCTGAAGAGTTGGATGGACTGAGCTGCCTTGTGAATGTTGTTTCTCTGTTTAGTAATGATACAAACGTATTAATGTTTGTTCTTAAGGGCTATTAATTTATGAAGGTTTTTAAAAGTACAGCTCCTTAATACAGCCACCCTGTCGACAGGATGCCATGGAGAGTTCACACTCAGGTGCTGCATCACTAGAAGAACGTTTTGACTCCATTTATCTCCGAGCTGGTGCTGGATCCAACTCTCGGCACTCTGATTCTGTTGCCTCTGTTCAAGGCACTGAGAACAGTTTCCAGTTTTCCTTTGTCAAAGACCTTCAGGGAGAAGCAGCAGAATTGGGGCAGACTTTAGGACTTCGAGGAGGCCCTTGTGGGAACTCTGTCGTCCTTGATGAACAGCAGCCTCCCAGCAGTGAGAAGGATCCTGTGGAGTCTCTGGAGGCCAAATATCTCTCTCATAGCTTCCATCAGAATGAAGATGGAAACAATGATATTTGGAATCGCTGTCCAGATGACATGGACCTGGAGTTTCAAGGTGAGCTATTTCACAGTAGATTTTGATTGGTGAGTTCACCACAGAATTTTCCATCTGTTACTGTCTTTGTGCTAACTGGAACTGGAAAAGTTATTTAATTTGGTTTTTCACCAAGAGTATTCTATTTGCAGATGAAAACATTACTCATAATGTTGTCTACCAGAATGAGGAGGGCAAGTGGGTGACTGATCTTGCCTACTACTCCTCTTTTGAAAAGGAAATGGAAACAAATGTGCCAGAGGATGTTGCTCTCCAATTGAAGTCTGAGGACTTTGTTGGTGGCAGTAAGTAGATCATTGCCTACAGTCACTACGTTATTGACAACGGTTTACTACTACCTGAAATACTGAAGTGAATAACCCTGGTTTTCTCATTACTATGGCTCCAATTAAGGGGTGGAGTATATTTAGACAGAAAGTGAACAGGACAAACTGTGATGGCAAGACAAACTAGGTCAGAACCAGAACAGGTCTTAGTATGTGGTGATCAGTGCTGACATAATTTACTGCAAGGAAATAGAATGAGGGAACCAGCCACAGGGTCATGGATAGAAGAGCTGCTGAGAAAGTTCTACTGGTCGTGACAGAAAAGAACACACTGTGCATGGGACTGTGCATGTAGGGGACTACCAAACTAATGTTCTAGCTGATAGTGGTTTTTCTATCCCTTCAGATCAGGCCATGGAGAAAATCATTGAGGATCAAGAGGTGTTTGAGAAGGAACATCAGTTCACGCAGGTTAGATTTGTTCCATTTTCTTTTTCCTCTTGAAATTATATTAAATGGTTTTAACTAATGTCCTTTTTTTGGATAGGAGGAGAAGATTGAAGCAGCTAAAGCCAGTATCTGCCTTGGAGACACATCCTGGAAAGTTCCTTCTAGTAGCCACATTCTACTGAGGGCCTCCCAAATCTCAAACGAGTTTGAAAAAGGGAACCCAAGTTATTTGCGCATTTCCTTGGGGGAGTTTTTTCAGCAGCGGTCTGAGGCTTTAGGCTGTTTAGGCAGCAGCGAACAGGATCAAATTAAAAGGGTGAGGCAGGAGCTTCTCCATACAGCTTATTTTGGCCCTTGCACCATATTATGACTGTCCAAAAGAAAGCACACCACCTTTTTTTTTACTTTTTTGCAGTAAGTGAGCACAGAAGTTTTTACACTGCATGGCACTTTTAAGATGAGCAAACGACAGGATTGTTCCGGAAATGTATAAAAACATCTTAAGAAGCAATTATTTTGCCTTCCTCTGTTAAGCTGCCATTTGGACATTTTTAAAATTGTATTTATTTGGGTGATGCCAGTTTTCTGTCTGTAAAAGGCTTTGTAGTATCACTTTATCAACAGTATTTAGTTTATCTGATTTTGATTTCCATGGTTGCTCTTTTAATGCACGGCTATAAAACTGCTCCAGGTTTGCTGCATAGTGGGTCTTGCTAGAAATTTGATCTTCCATTTCTTCTTTCTCTTAGCCTTCATTTGGCTATGTTATCAACTCTCCAGAGAAGAGAGAGCCCTTTGCTCTCATCCGGCCCTCTGATTTCTCCTCCAGAGGAAGCTCTGTTCATAGCGACACGGCCCAGCTCAGTGATGTAGATGAAACTATGAATCCAGGTAATTTTTGTCCTGGAATGTAGCTAAGAACATGTTATGTTATCAGGAAAAAAAAATGTTTGTTTTATCTACTTTCATTCCACAGAGGATTTGGAGAAGACACTTGAACCTGCAACGACTGACTTTGTACCTGAGACCCAAGAGAGAAATGGAAAAGATGTCTCTGGAAAGGTCTGTGAACCGTTTGTACAATTTGTCTAGTTATTTTGACCGAACATTAAAAAAATTTGAATTTGTTCCTAATTCAAATTAGGTTCCACTTGCGTTGTTGCAGGATGAGAAAGAGAGTTCAGGCAACAGTCCTGAATCATCCAGCTCGAGTAGCAGTCTAACGCTAAGCATAAGCAGGATCGCTTCAGTTATTGCAGATGCCTCAATCAGTTCAGACCCAACCCAGCTTGCAGCCATGATCATGGAATTGTCCAAAAAGAGTCATTCCAGAAGCAGCCAGCATAAGGAGGAACCTGTCCCTGAACAAGCTGCTGATCAGGCTAATCTGCAGGATCCCTTGCCGAAAACATCATCCCTAGTTGACCTGAGTTTAGACATGGAGAAATACCTGAAGAAAGCTGAAGTGTCCAGCAGTGATAGTGATGCTTCCAGCTCACAGTCCTGTCTTGACATTCTTAGCTTGGCTGAAAACCTGGCAGGATCTCACAGGCCAACACAGAGACATTCTCCCACTTCAGAAAATGAGATCAGTCTTCATACTCAACAACACTCAATTTTAAAGCAAGATAATGTGTCCAAGAAAGCTGAAGTGCTTTCAAGTGCTGTACCCAAACAGTCGAGGGACACTAACAGTGTAGCGGAGGTTAAAAAGTCAGATGTAAGAAAAAGTGCTATTCCACGACCAAAAAATAGCTGCATACCAACAGCGACTGCTCACCCAGCCAGGAGATCAGCAACTGCAGGACAGTCTTTGACATCATCCATCAAAACTGCAGCTGGGGCAAAAAGAAGCAAAAGCGAATGCCACTACAATGCAACTACAGCCGGAAATGGGAGCTGCTTGGAATCCAAGGTCAAAATGGGCACCACTCGACCACATGTGTTTGCCACATACAGCCCTACATCAGACCCACCTGCTGCCATAAACGTTTTTTCTGGCGGTGGTCTTTCAGCACTGCCGACACTAAAGACCTCACCCCATGCAGCCCGGAGCAAAAGCTGTCTTGGGCAAGTTGGCACAGATGAAGTACAAACTACGAAGAGTCCACAAGCAGCTCGGGATAAATTTGGCAAGTTCCACTCGTTTCCTTATGTTTCTGTTCCTGAAATATTTGATAAAGCTGGAGAAGGGATCCATTAACTGTGTGTGTGTGTAAGCAGTCTTAGGCCTTTGAGGAGCTAATAAATATAAAAAATAAATAATAATTGTTGAGGATTCCAAAAATGAATGTCCACTGTTTTTGTTTTTCATTAAAAGCCTCACCTGAACGCAGTGCCTCTCACGTCACAGAGAACAGCCATTGCTCCTTCAGACCATCCACCTCTCCTCTCACTCACTCGAGCCCAAGCCAGACTTCCCTGCCCAGCATGTAAACACCTTCCAATGTTTATTGAAAATTGATTCTTTCTTTCAAGTGGTTTCAGACTGTGAACGGACCTCTTTGTGTCACAGGGAAGCGTCCCCTCCTCCCTCTAGTGGTGGCGTGGTTGACAGGAGTCTTGCGGCTTGTCCCCTCTCCCCTCAGTCTCACTGTTCCAGTCCATCCCTCAGCAGACTCACATATCTCTCTATTAATGAGAGCACAGTCCTGCCCACTCCTGATCAGGTGAGCGGGCAATTCAGGGAGTTTATCACAGTATGAGAACAGAGCATCTGGAGGTGTTCATCTTTTTTCAATTGCCTCTAGAAGAAACTCATTAAGTATGCGGTTTGACGATTTCTTAAACTGTAGACAAAGTGTACAAATTGTCAGAATTATTCAGAATTAATTCCATTGAAAGGCATTGCTGTTTTCAAGAAAACACTTGTCTCGGTACAATTTTGTGCATGTTTGGCCCCTTCTTGTCTTATTGCATGCTACCTCAAAAACATCTGTGTTAAAGTTCTGTTTGCACAAACCTGTATCCTCAGTCCAGAATGTGAGTTTTCAACTTGTTTCTTTTAACTGAATACTTTTACTCTGTTTTCTCAGAACAATAAATCCATGGCACTGAGCACCACCATCATCAGAGCAAGTCCAACTCCCCCAATGGAGCCTATTGATGGAAATGTCCATCAGATCAATAAAGGAGATGTGATCGATTCCTCAAAGAGTCCACAAGCCCCTCAACATGCTGAAGCACACGACCTAGCCAAAGCAACCTCCAAACTTGGCCCGTGTAGCCAAAGTGAGCGTAATCCAGGGCAGAGTCAAGCTGAGTTGGGCCCAAGACTCTATACAAAGACTGATTCTGGCTATTCCAGCAACCTCAACATCCAGCATCATCCTGGAGCAGAGATTGAGCAGAATACCCAGCAGGTGCCTAATATTTCAGGAGTGGGCAGTGAGGCTTTCTGTGGGTCACGCTGTAGCATCCCCATGTCCACACTTTACAAATCGGAAGACCTGAGACGTGGGTTGGCCCCTAACTTTAACTCACAGGGCACTTTGACAGAACTGACCTCTGCTATACCAGCTCTTTTACCTGGGCGATCTCTCTTCAGCACCCGGATGATACCGCCTTATTTGAACACAGAGGGGACTTTGCAAACTCCGTCGTTTCATTTAGGAACACTTGGTGGACCGTATGGTGTGTCGTCCATGATTACAGGTGCTAATCCTCAGATTGGCGCTGCATATGTTCCTGGTCCAACCGATATGACAACAGGCTATGTGAATGCTGGCCAGCATCAGTACCCCCTCAATAAAGCTTTTGGGCAACCCTGCCTAGGAACATGGGCTGCAGGGGACCTAACTGATCTGAGAAGTACGTGCCGTTTCATTATTGGTCACTGTGTAAATTGTCAGTGGTTATTTTATCAGAGCGTGGGTTAGTGTATTACCTGTAGGATTAAAAGGGTTTTTGTATTTTAATATTTGTGAAAATGTTGTTTTCCTAATTTGCCTTTTTTAATTAATTTATTTATTTTTATTTTAAAAAGCCCAAGTGGTTGTGCCAGATGAGCTGAAGTTTCCCAGTGCCTGTTGTGTTGGTATCGCCTGCCAGACATCACTGAGTATCTTTAACCCCTCAGAGCGCTGGCAGCAGGTGGTCATATCGGCAGTAAACCTGTCTATTGATGGACAGAAGGTCAGAACCATTAACCCCTTGATTGGAAATCCATGTCTGGCTAATAGACTTGAGTCACTGAATTTTATTTAGTTGACTTTTGTATTTTCTTTGTGCTTTAATGTGTGCTGTGTCGCTACCAGAGGCTTTCACCCCCCCGTCATTATTTATTAAATGAGAAGAGAATATTGCTGATAAAAGCGCAGTGTTCTCTAATTTGAAAGCGTGTACGCTAATCCTAATGCTGTGGTGTTTCTTAATAATTTACCTCTTGTCCAGGTGGATTCCCTTCCATACCAGTGGCTCATTGTGAAGAATAAGACTATTATTGGCCCAAAGAGCACTGAGGAGCAGAAGGTGCTGTTGATTGCTCCCAGAGCTGGTCTTTACCAGTGCACTCTCAGTGTGTCGTCCTGGCCCGTCTCCGCTGAGAACGAGACCGTGGCTCAGGCTGAAGTCTTCGCAAAGAAAGTGGTTCTTATTGCTGTGGCTGAGAACCCTGCTGTAGAAGTAAGAGCACTTCTGAAAATTCATGATTGGAACAGGGCTAGAACATGACAGACCTGCTAGATTGTGATTTAATGTAACATGAGAGATCAAATCCTGCCAAATATATATTTGATGTTTTGAACATGAACAGGTGGATGTTGGGAAGACGGGTTGCCTGGACTTTGGAGATTTGGCAGGAGGCAGTGTTAAAGCCCTGCCACTTAAACTGGTCAACAGGACTCGCGCCACAGTGCCCGTTCGACTGGTGATCAGTTCGGTCAGTCAGGGTTTATTTATTTATTTTTTTATTGTAACTGTAATCTGTAGATATGTAAATATATTGTAGCTTAAAATGATTTTTATTTCAGAATGCCTCTGCCTGGCACTGCTTCAGCTTCTCAAAGATTCCTGTTGTAATGACTGCAGATGGCGCTCTTCATTCTGACGGACGTTTAAACACCGTTTCTGCCCCTTCAGTCATGAACCATGTGCTGCATTCTAGCTGTGGAGATGTAAGTGTGTAGGTCTGCTCCTCAACCTAAAGTGGACAAAAGCTTCATGTCAGATTGGGTATTCTTTAATTGCTACATGTAAATGTTTACTCTTTTTTTTTTTTTTTTAATTTAATTATTTATTTATTTATTTATTTATTTATTTATTTATATATATTATGTAAGCATAACCCTAATTACAGCTGGTGGACAGTGGGACATGGAGACTTTGTTGTGTGTTTTTTAGAATCCAGACAGCTTCATGGTGTGGGTTCACTTTAATGCGCCTCAGAGATTCGGCACCAAATTAGGTAAAACTGATACATTTCAGTAATTAATGTCGTGTATAGATTTTATTGGAACAATTCAGGTTCTTAGTAATTTACTATAAATAACTTCAAAATCATGTAATGCAGGTGAATTAGGTCCTCCAGATGAATACTGCGCTCGTGTGGACATTGAGGTGGACAGCCCTGGTCCCAGTCGTGTGATTGAAAGTGTTGCCCTCAAGGGAAGATCAGGAACAGCCAGAGTACACGCTCCCAAAGACTTGCAGGTGAGAAATTGCAGCTTCCATTCTGATCTCCCATTAGTTTAAAAGACAGAGGAAGTAGCAAGGCTTCACTTTAACCAAATTCAAATTCAGTCTTGTATTAATGTCTGAGACTGAGTGGTACTGGTACTGATACTGGTGTTTGGTGCTATTTCCAGTAATTATTTGTGCTAATTCAGTAGTTCCATATATTCTGTGCCAGTATATCCACTGTGCCAGCTCTGGTATGTCCAGTGCACTTTTACTTTGATTAGATACCATCTCTTAAATATTGTGTTTAAGTCTAATCAGTCTAATCTAGTGGCAGGTGGTGCCCATCACAAGTGTGCACACTGTGAGCTTGATGGTGACCGGATGAATAAATGTAGGATAAACTGATGCACAAATGCAAGTTGAGTTTTCGGGTTGTAAGGAGAGAGAATTTTGTTGGTTTGATTTGTGGTGTTTTTTTCTTCTGATCCTTAAGTGTCCGTTTAGTTTCAGAGCAAAACCCACATGATTTAAGGTAATGCTGTCTCTCCAGTGTGAGGCACTGCGCTGCGGTGCTCAGCTCTGTCTCTTCCCAGTGTCCAGTCTTGGTTCTTCCTGTGTCTGTGACAAGACGGGAGGACTGGAGATGAAGCTCTTGCCCTTAGACGTGTGTGTGTGTATGTGAGTGATCCTGTGATGGACTGGCAACCTGTTCAGAGTGTTTCTTCCATCCTTCTATGATCCTGCTCTGTATGAGCAATTAGGGAAGTGGGTGAGGAACCTGCAAGCTGTGGTTCTGTTTGCCCTGATTAGTGGTTCTGTGGACAGACAGCAGTGTTCCTGTCTGCTGAAAGATCTTTAGTCTGAACAAGACTTGCATGTAATGCAGTTTGATGTCTTGGTTTTCTGATTTGCCGATTTTGTTCTCTCTCTCTCATTTATTTATTTATATATTTAGCAGCCATATATATATATATTTAGCAGCCATGTGATTTTTACCTTTTTTTTTTTTTGCCTTATTTTTTTACAGACAGTTTATCTTCAGTCTCCATTGGGGCAGCCAGCTAAGCAGGCTCTGCCCCTGAAGAACGCAGGCAACATAGATGTTCAGCTCCGTCTGAAGGTGCTGATTCTTTACGTCTGTGTGTATTATGTGTTTGTCTTTTGCTCAGACAAGCTGTTGTGTAAATATGCCACACTTGTTGCTTGCTGTAATGGGAGTTTATTTGGTTTTACAGAGTAATGATGGCGACGACTGTTTCACAGTGAAACCAGATGAACTCTTCTTGCGTACAGGAGAAGAGAAGAGTAGTGTTGTCACTTTCACTCCACGGAGCATCCAAAAGCAGAGAGAGAGGTTATTTATTTGATTTCTTTGGTTGAACTCTTGTCACGACAGGGACCGAATAACAATGTGCAGTACTATAACCAAATATCTTCTCTCAGCGTGCTGACAATTCTTGTGCTGCCCAGCGGGCCCCAGTATGAGGTGGTCCTGAAAGGAGAGGTAGTCCAAGGAAGTTCTGGGAAAGTGTCCTCTGTCCATCCAGGTTTAGTACCCCAGGGTGACGTGCCACCCATCCTCTCAAACAAGCAGTTTATGGCTTGGGGGGGCGTCACTTTGGGCAGGGCTGTGTAAGTACAACAGCTTCACACAAAGCTTGATTTAAACTCCGACGTTTACAAATCTTTGAACAGATGTGGACCTTTACAGAAAAGCCAAAAGACACTTTACATTTTTTATTTTTGCAGGCAACAAAAGCTGGTATTGAGAAACAACTCTTCCACAACATCACAGCAACTACGCCTCCTCATCAGAGGTCAGGACCAGGACTGCTTTCAGGTTAGTGTCAGTAAACGTGTGTGTGTGTGTGTGTGTGTGTGTGTGTGTGTGTGTGTGAGAGAGAGCAAAACACTGCTTATTAAAGAGATGTATATTTAGCTCCTGTCGTTCCTATTTTAGCTGCAGAGTTCTTTTGGCCCTGAGGAGCGATTGACTCGTAATAGAGAGCTTTTAATCAAACCTAAAGACGACGTGACGGTCCACCTCCTCTTTGCACCCACTCGTGTTGCCTCCATGTTGGCCAAGCTTGAGATCAAACAGTCTGCCATGCGACCATCACAGCCTGGAGTTAAATTCACTGTAGGTACACCATATAAAAATCCTAAAAACTGTTAGATCTAGATCGGTTTCTTCAGTTTTAGTAGTCTATAATTTGGTGGATATAAATATAACGCTTATTAAAGATCATTTTATTATGTAGTGTAAAAGTTTGTTTCTCTGATTCATCAAATCCACATTCTCTCCTTTTTGAGATTCCTCTGTCTGGCTACGGTGGGACGAGTAATGTGATTCTGGAGGATTTGAGGAAGCGTTCTGATGGCTATGTGGCCATGCTGAGTGGCGTTCAGGCAGGTCGTGTTAGTAAGTTGTGTGTCTGTGTGAGAAACACAGGCTCTCGAGCTGCCTTTGTTAGAGCTGTGCCCTACAGTGACCTGGAGAAACGTACGATCATGGAGTCAGCGGTCATCAGCTTGTCCCCATCACAGTTTGTACTGAAGGAGAGGACTCAGGAGGTGAGGACAACTAGTGTTGAATGATCAGCCCTACACTCTGGTTTAATCTGCCTTTGTGACTGATGTTGCCCTCCTATCTTTTTATTTCTGCTCTGTTTGTTCTGATCTGCTTTCAGGTCATTACAGTGGTGATGAAGGCTTCACACAGAGAGCAGTCTCTCTGCCAGGATCATACAGCTCTTCTTGCCACTGTCTGTCTCTTCTGTGGAGATGAGGTCTCTCGACAGCAATTCCGGAAGTCAGTAACAGTGTGTTTACCCTCATCCTTAGGAAGAGTCTGAAATTGAGATTTGTTCCTTTTGAGTAAATGTTAAATCCCTAAACAGAGATATTGGCTCAAAACAGTTGAGGTTTTGTCATGGGATTTCATACAGCTCTCTTTAAAACATTGCCTTGAACACAAAAAATCTTCTATTACGGTGAGAGAGCTCTGTATTATTCTCTTTTAGATTATTGCGTGCAAAGCCTGAGGCAGGGAAAAAAGTGTTGTCTGAAAATAGCTTACTGAAGAACATCTCCTTTGATGAGCCTTTCCTGGGAGAGGAACTGATTCAGGAGTGTAAGACCGATGTTCAGATACTTCTAATAAATCTAATCAGAAGTTAAAAGTAATGAAGAAAAATCGATCAGCATATGCTGACCATTTGTTTTCACTGGTCTTTTTCTAGCCTATGACCTTCCCCAGAGGCCGAATGAAGGTCAGATTTTCTATGGAAACATGAGTAAGATTATCCTGTCACTACTGGGCACGACTGAACTGTCTGACTCGGGAGAAAGCGGTCATGTGGAGTTTGTTAGGCCCTGTGAGCACCATGTCCCAGACTCTGACAGGTACCAGCCCAGTTTATTTTAATGGGAAAATCAGGAATAGGGAATATATGTGTACATGTAAGGGGTGATTGAATATTTAACACATTAAAAGTCAGTTTATGCCGTTTTCTTCCAATCTTGAGTGGTAGTTTTCATTTCAAATGTTTTACATTAACATTGTCTTTAGTGGTTTGGGGAAATCAGAACGACACTTCAGTAATGTCTCTCTGGACGTTCTGCCGGTGAAGGGGCCGCCCCTGTGCGTCTCAGTACCGGTACCAAAACAAACTGAGCATCCAGTGGACAACATCTGGAATATTCAGCCTAAACAGCTGGTGCTCGGTGCACCCAACATCAGTGAGTGTTACCCTCTCTAAACATCACCTGGAAGGAATACACTGCTTACATTTTTAATTACAGCAAAGGTTGATCAATAAAACCACCATATATTTGTGGGTGTGGGGAGGGAAGGTTCTTCCTTTTTTTAAAAAATTAAATTTATTTTATTTTTTTTTTTTTTTATTTAATTATTTCAGTAGCTCACATTTTTTCTTTAATTTCTGATCACCCACAGATGGAGTGGCTGATACCAGGCCGGTGAAGATAATGAATCATTCAGACCGAGAGTTGAGCTTTGAGCTGAGCTGGCCTGCTCACTGTCTTACCATTACACCTCAGCACGGCACCATTGAGCCCCAGTATGTAGTGGTTTAGTAGGTCAATAGATAAAATATATATTTAATCATTTCCAAACATCTCAGGTCACTGTAAATGGATGCTAGTTAATCTCTCACATGATGGAATTTAACCAGTCATTGCAGTGCTCTGGGGTGTTGGGGAGAAATCAAGAATTACATCCCCCCCCCCCCCCCCTTCATTACTCATTTGCCTAAAGCATTTGCACAGAACAAAGCATCCAAATGCAGTATACAGTTAGAATAGTCATCCTCTTTCTTTTATCTTCTTTATGTTGCCTAGGAGTCACATACAGATCCTCATCAGCCCAAATCCCTCTCTGGCTACCAAAACTTTGTTTCCTTGGACAGGCCAGATCTATGTACAGTGTGACAATCAGCAGAAGGTACCAGGCCACTCAAATTACACAAATGTGCTTTTTTTGTGTGTGTTTACACTGACAATGTGTTTTTGTGAGTGGAGCTCATTACCTGCCCCTGCCAAAAAATCATAAAAATCTGAACAATTTGTCATGAAGAAAATCCCAGAACTACTGCATGACCTTCTCTCGGCTGTTTCTTTGCAGTTCATCAGAGTGCAGATACGCCGGGATTTGGCTTTGGATGTCTCTGCTGCTGGTTCTTTCTCAGAGCAGTCGATGTGTCCCCTCCCTCCCCAGGCTGAGACCCCATCAGGCCCAGGACTCAAAGCCCAGAACAGCAACACTCAACACACAGTGTCAATAAAGAATCGCACCCTCGTCTTTCCCTCCACCCTTTCTGGAGACTCCTCAGGTACTGTAAAATCAATCCCCCCAGCCGCACTCTTCTTTGTTCAGGGACAATGTCTTTTGTGCAGCCCTACGTAACAATTTATAAAGAGCCTGTAGTCAGAGAGAGAGAGGTGTGGAGAGTTCACTCATTTTCTATTCTGTTTTGTGAAAATTTCAGTCCAAAATGATCCAATGAAAGATCCAGTTAAATGACTGCCCTAATTTAGGATCATTTATCTGGTGTCTGAGTTTTAAAGGAGTTGTGTTGTGATCAGATGTCTGATCTAGTCTTCCTTCTCCTTCTTCTTCTTCTTCTTCTTTCGGCTGCTGCCGTTTGGGAGTAGACACAGCGGATTAACCGTCTCCATTTCTTCCTGTCCTCTGCATCTTCCTCCTTCAAACCGACCACCTGCATGTCCTCTCTCACCACGTCCATAAACCTCCTCTTTTGGTCTTGCTCTTCTCCTCTTTCCTGGCAGCTCCATCTTCAACATCCTTGTCTCTCCTTTGGACACGTCCACACTACCCCAACCTTGCTTCTGTAACGTTCTAATGATGTTGTCCCTCTAATATACTCATTTCTTGTCCTGTCCATCCTCGTCACAGCCAACGAACACCTTGGCAACTCTGACACCTGCCACCGTCTCCAACCCGTACAACATAGCTGGTCTCACTACTATCCTGTAAACCTTGCTGGTCCCCGTCTGTCACAGATCACTCGTTTCATTTTGAATACAAAGCTCATTTTTACCCATGTCGATGTTATTTTGGGATTAAACCATTCCAAGTTTATCGTAGGACGTCTTGAACTCTCTGCATTTTTAATTCTTGTTGAGCAGGTAGTTTCTCTGAATCATACAGGTTGTTTGTTTGCCAGTAAGGCGGCAGTTTATAAATTCTAAGTTGTTATATTTGCAGAATGCTTTTTAGAAGTTGAGAACAGTGGAGAAGAAGTCAGGTGGTACCTTTCATCATTTGCGCCTCCATATGTAAAGGTATTTATTTTGTCTCTGATAAATCTGATGATAATCTATTTGAAACACTGATTAAGTTTCAGTTCAAAAGCATGGACTTGGAGGAAGCATCTTTTGTGATTGATGTCTGTTGTATTGCCTCAGGGTGTCGATGGCAGTGGAGATGTATATCGTGCAACTTACTCAGCATTTAGGTGTGAACAAGTCTCAGGGCTGCTGGGGGTCGAAGAGAAAATGCAGGTGAGGATAAACAAAGAAAAATGTTGCAGCCCTCTGAAACGCAAACATGTACCCCTGTCTGCACGTGAACTGGTAGGATTTATAACTGCTTTGCATATTGAAACAATGTTTGAGAACCCTACATCTTATTTACAGCATTTCGTGTGTGTGGTTTTTTTTAAATATATAAATATAAAATATACGGTGCTGTGTAAAAGTTTTGGGCAGGTGTGTAAAATGCTGTAAACAGAACGCACACAATATTTTCATCAATCAACAAAATGCAGTGAATGAACAAAAGAGAATCTAAATCAGATCAATATTTGGTGTGACCACCCTTCGCCTTCAAAACAGCATCAGTTCTTCTAGGTACACTCGCACGCGGTTGTTGAAGGAACTCGGCCGGTCGGCCGTTCCAAACATGACTGTGTTTCTCCTCCGTGTGACGTTGATGATCACCAGTACCTGTTTGGTAAAACTGGTTGATCAGACACCGACTATAATCCTACAGAATCCCTGACTGTGTGCGAGTGTTCCTAGAAGAACTGATGCTGCTCTGAAGGTAAAAGGTAGAAACACCAGATATTGATCTGATTTAGATTTTTCTTTTGTTCGGTCACTTTGCATTTTGTAAATTGATCAAAATAAACAATCATTATTGATATTTCTGAAAGCGTTTTTTTTTTTTTTTTTTCCCTCAGCATTTTTTTCACACCTGCCTAAAACATTTGCATAGGGGTGTGTGTGATATATTACATACACAATTAATATATTTTATTATATATATTTCATGTTTTATGTGTCAGTGGCAAATTCCGTTGGTTAACTATCCAGTTTTTTTTTTTTTGTTTTTGTTTTTTTTGTTTTTTTTTTTTTTCGTTCCCCCCCAGGTGCCAATCACATTCCTCCCGCGGGACGGGGGTGACTATGCTCAGTTTTGGGACCTGGAGTGTCACCCTCTGTCCAAACCTCAGCAAAAGAGCTGCACCCGCTTTCAGCTCTGTGGCACAGTGAGCATTCATCCATGCTAACTTTCACCTCTCTCCAGTCGAGGCCCTTTTAGGCCTTCATTTGTTGAAACTGTTTATCTTTGAGCTGCTTTAGAAACTGCATGATGGCTTGGTTAGGAACCGGGGTGGGTGTGTGTGTGTGTCTGAAATCTGTCAAGAACTTTTTTCATTGTTAGAATAGTTTTGTTTTGCTCATTGAGTCCGTTTGTGCATGTTCCTGTTAAATATTTACCTATGGCAAGTGTTTTTTGAGAGAGCAGCATTTCCTGTTGGTGGTGTTTGGTTTTGCAGGGTAGAAGAGCAGGTGCAGGACTCGGCCATAAAGAAGACGGCAGCAATGTGAAAAGCAGGAAGAGAGCTGAATCTGTAGGCTGTAAGACTGGGTGAGGCTGACGCGAGTTTTGATGAAACCTGTATCGTTTACACCAGTATTGCTTCTTTAATTGAGTGATTATGAATGAACTCATGGTTTGGTGAGGTTTATCTAAAGCATATGAAAACCAATCACATGTTTTCTTACAACTGTGATGTTGCGCAGCTTCTAACTTCCTTTCCTTTATAAAAATAAGTTAATAAGCCACGGGAAGAGGATCCTCATGCTTGGCCACGATCAACACATTGAGGGAATGAGAGAGAAGTTGTGGCTGTTAATGTGTCCTCAGTGGGGTGCCATACTACTATAGTTTTAAGCATTTTTAGTAACTTGCATTCACTTCAATTTTAAAATGGTTCCAGCTTTCTTTTATCTTACTGAAAAGAAGCTTCATGTATCTTTGTTAATGATTTTCTTTCTTCCCCACCAAAGTGCTGAGCCCTCCAGGAGAGGAGTTTATGCCCCTCAGAGCCTCTACACCTTTCCTGCCACACGTGTGGGTGAGGTTAGTACTCTGAAGGTCAATTTCCGCAACAACTCTTCCAGCACACACGAGGTGAGTTTACATCAAGGTCCATCCTTTCGCAGTTTACGGCTTCTGAGCAGAGCCATCCTGCATCTTGTGCGTTTTTCTAACTTTGGATTTTTGAGTCACTTCTTTATTGGCAAGGAAATCTCTTTAGACATGTTTAGAATGTATGAGCCAGACTAATTTGAACTCTGAACTGATCCTCAGTGCATGATCATTTAATGACTTCCATTGTAATCTGGGTGTGTGTTGTCTGCTGCTGAAGGTGCTGCATGTAATTCACACAAGGCTTTTCTAATTGACTTGCAGCTCAGATTCTTAAGTCCCACAGAGCCTTTCTACATCAGACATTCCCAATATTCCCTAAGGTGAGTTAGTCAGACCTTTTTATTTCTTTCTTTCTGTTTTTTGTATTCTGACCATACTGTGCTGTTCTGTTATTCAGTGTGTTTCTGAAAGATTGTGATTTGAGTGTTTGCTCACACCCTGCTGGCTGGTGTGTGTACTGAGTGCATGAACCAAAGGTAAAAATGTGATGCCACATTTTGTTTTTGCTGTTTATTTATTTTCCTTCTTTGGTTTGGACACTTTGAACACAAACTCGTGAAGGTCCGTTTATTAACTTACTTATTAGGAGCACATTTATTCCAGTTTAACAGCGTTTTCTAAATGTGGCTCTACTGGTTGTAAGAGGGGAAATCGCTTCAGTTTGATGTCTCTGGTCTAAATTTCTTTCTATTTTTAAAGCAGTTGCTGGATTTTATTCCTGCTGTAGATTCACTCATCACTACTGTCTCTGTAGCTTTATCATCAGTGTGCAATAATCCCTGTTACTGACTGATTTCTGAACATAAACCTGACCCTAAATCTGTTTCTTCATCAGGACTCAACATTACATTAACCTGCCTGTGCAGTTCCGACCGGCTGCTGTGGGACAGTTCTCCGCTCTGCTGGTTGTTCAGGCCGACTCGGATGTTAAACTCTCCGTGGAGCTGGCAGGTGAAGCTTTACTCTGAGACCTCATGCTTTGAGTGTTACTCAGTCCAACGTCACGTCTGTAGGATGGCAGGCTAAGGCTTAAAGTGAATGAATGAATGAATGTACAGATTTCAGTGTTCCTGAAGGGAGGAGCCCCTCTAACAGTAACATTTTTTTAGGCAGCTGGTTTTGTCTGTTGTATGAACAGTTAAGTGGCCTTGACACACACAACTTCAGCACCTATTTCTGGATTCTAATTTGGAGATTTCCCTCCCAAAGTTATCGGTGTCAAATTTGGGACTCCGATGTGTTAAAGATTTTGTACAACACTGTGGATATATTTCTGGTATTTATTTTAAACTGATTTTTTTTAAAATAAAGATTAATTCTGCTGATCATTACTTCATTGAATTTTACTGCTTTGTGTGTGTGTGTGTGTGTGTGTGTGTGTGTGTCTGTCTGTCTCTCAGTCTCAGAGAGAGAAAGTGAAAGGGGGGGGGGTACTGCCATTGTGGTGTGAGGATTTTGGGGAAAGTGACACTTTTATTTAAAATAATGTATTTATTGATTTTTAAAACAGTGAAGACATTAGGAAAGGAAGTAGCTGTTACATGATCAAAGGGATCGAGATCAGCAGTTACATTGTGTGAAGTTCAGTAAAACTTGGTTAGTGTTCTTTTATTCCTTCCCAGACCGGTCCTGTAAATCGCGTTATTTTCTGAGAGAAAGACACTTAAAACCAAAGCGGGAATGTTCTATCTTTTAATGCAGGGTTCTCCAACAACCGTTCTCTGTGTATTAGTGGGTTCTCAATCAGGTGGAACACTAAACCATGCACTGCTGCAATCTCCATGGATTTACAGCTTAAATAAATGATCCTTTAGTGTCATTTTTAGCAGGGGGCACACTGGGGACACAGCAGGACGTGTTCAAATGATCAACTGCTCATCAGGATTTTAATACCAGTACAGTGCCATCTGCTGGCCATGCAGACCTTCTAAGCACCTTTAATGAGAACAGTGAGGAGACATACAGGTAGAGTCAGGAGCCACTTAAACAGCTGGATGGTCGAGGCAGAGCTGAAGTTGCAGAGACGGCCGCTGCAGCAGGAAACCGCCGTCCCGTCGCCGCTTGAGTCCAGAGAGACGCTGCTGGCAGCTGCTGCACACAGCCTGGAGGTGGAGCACTGCTTCACAACAGCTTTCTGATCCCCTGAACACAGCAAGCAGTCTCATTTCACTCCATTTCTGTTTTAATTTGACAAATACGGCTATGCACCATCTATTATGTCAAAAGTCTGCTTCATTTTTAAACTTTTTTTTTTTTTTTTTTTTGGGTCTTCAAATCATTTGCTGAGGGCAGTTTTGATCACATCTGTTGATCTGTGAGCCATAAAAATGAGCAGCGTGTATTCAGTTTTAATGGGCTGTAGAAGACTCAACCTGGTGAGTCTTACGTTTTAAAGCCTGTAACAGACAGACACTCTTCGCCAGAGCGACATGCATCAGTGAGGCTGTGAATCCCTCTTCACTGGGATTAACTGTAAAACCTTCAGCTCTTACCTGAAATGCTGACCGTGGTCATGCAGGTGTCCAGAGGAGGCTGACACTCCTCTGAGTTACTGTTGCAGAGCTCGATGGAGGAAGAGGAACTGCATACGTAACACTTCAGTGAATTTACTGCAACACACAGAAGCTGAACATCAGGGGGGAGTGTTTTGACATCAGCTTTTGAAATATTTTTAGTGAAATGACATTAACTTTGGAATTCTATTTTGTAAATGTTTTTCCATTTCAGAGTCAGCTTAAGACATTAAAAGGTAGAGGTTAATTTAAAGCAATTTTTTTTGTTTTGTTTTTGAATTATTAATCTGTTTTACCTTTTTTAAAACCTGCCTTTGTACTTTAATCCTTCAGTCTCATCGGGCTGGGTCTGATGTCCATCCTCTATACCAGAGAAAAAGGTTTTGAGTTAGAAAGAAATTTCAGTACCTGAGTGAAGAGCCAGGAGGAAAAACAGCAGCCCAGAAAGCGTGTCCATGCTTTTGATGTCAGGGTATGAAATGCACAGAAGTGTGTGTGTGTGTGTGTGTGTGTGTCAGTGTCAGACAGAAAGGGAGTTTCTCTTATTGGACGGCCACCCAGCAGACGTTCCTTCACGTTCCTGAATGGCATAAGTCTCCCCAGCTGCCATTCCCTCATGCTTTTAATCACAAGAGGACAATCATGTCCTCACAGGATGGCAGTCAGTGGCTGTGGTGACACGAAGCTCATTGTGTACTAACCTCTGAGCTCCCTGTTCCATCACTCAGTCATTCATCAGGAAAATTCACCTCTTTATTCTGACAGTCTTAACTGATAGACATTAAACAAACTGCAGGATGAACCTGAAGGAGTGGCTGAACAGGTGCATCTCTAACCCTTGTCTGTCTGAAAACAGCACCCATGCTTAATCGGCTTTTCTTGGTTCGGTTTATTACCTGACAGCAGTGAAAATCTTTCATTCTTTAAAAATCAGTGAATCAGGTTTGAGTTCAGTTCAATAAGATCTGCATAATGTGGATGAAACATTTTTAAAACAAAAGCGCAGGGTGAGAAACAAACTGCTATTTAAACAGTTACATTAATGTAGCTCATCTTCAGAATCAAAGTACAATACTACTCATTTAACCCAACACTACTGTACTCTACATACAGCTGACCAAGCTGTGTCCACTTCCACACACTGGAGCAGTTTTTTTTTTTTTTTTTTTTGAATCACAGGCTGACAGCACACAAAGACTGTGTCTGTCTATTGAGCTGTAAACTGAAGGCCTGCAGATTGAAAACAACACATGAAACTGCTGGAGAACTGCTGAACTGGTTCCATCTTCAGGTGCAGTTTTGGCGCAAAGCTGACAGGATTCACTCGTCTTTTCATTTCTGCTGACAGTAGCAGGTGTGCTTTAGGTCACATACAGATCATTGTAGTGCAGGTAATATTTTATCTTTGCATTCAAATAACACGGCAAGGTTGAATGTCGAAGACTGTTCAGACGTTTGATCATCATTCAGTTTATTGGGTTTAAAAGCAGAAATGGCGATTCTGTTTCTGATGGACTGTGGGAAGTCTGTTCTGTTAAAGGTTCATGCAGAAAAGCTGAGCAGCGAATGACACGGTGAACTGGACTGTAGAAAGATTTAGGTCCGGCCGTCTTAAAACCCAAAGGAACAGTTGGTACAGACGGTTCTCAGCGATGTTCCACGTCCATCCTGGGTGAGCCAGCAGCTTGATGGAGCACTCAGTCCTCGTGTACTTTTCCTTTAGACCTCTTCCTGTGGGACGTCCCATGGTCTCGGCCTCTGCACTTATTCACTGGATAAATCCTGGAGGAGATTATTATTAAATCGGTCTGTTTATCTGGTTCAAATAGAACATTTTAAATGTTAAGCTATTTTCATCAATACTGAATTAATTCATGAAACAATTTTCCAACAGAATAAACGATAGGTTGTACTGCAGTTATCAATAATCTGTTATGGGATGCATACCTGCGCTGGTACAGGTAGATGAGGAAAACCACATCATCTCTGAAACAAGCCAACTGATGGGGACCGGGAGTTGTTATAACACCACTAAACACATCACTCAGAAACGTGTTCAACCCCTGCAGACAGGAGTCACAGTCAACACTAGAAATGAGAACAATTACACCTTACAGCCCCACCCGTTCGGGATGGGTTCGGGTTTGGGTGAGGGTTAGGATGAGTTTGGTGAAGGCTTGATAAAGGTTTGGGATGGGACTGTTGAATGTTCAGGTGGGGTTATGTTGAGGTTTATGTTAAAAGGCAGAGGTTAAACTCACTTTGTAAAGTAATACTGACATTGGAAGGTGTGCAGCTGATTTAAGCTGTAAACAAAGAAAACTGAGCTGATATACAGGAACTTGACAGGAGTTTTGTTTTTGTTCTTTCTTTTTCTTTTTTCCATTTTCTAAGTAGATGTTAAACAGATTTATGAGCAAACCTTGTAATTAACATATAACTGAGGGACCATCGACAGGAATCCAAAAGCATAAACTCCTAATTGAGGAGGAAAAAAAGAATCACTCAGCTGATCCTGGATACATTTGTTTAAAACGCTTTGATGAGAGTTAATTTACCGCTGACGAGACTTTTGATGATCCAGAAGTACCAACTATTGGAAAGTGAGGAAAAACAGCCTCAATTAATAAAAAAAACAATCAAATTTAGATAATACGTTTCAGTAAGATGATTACCTTTTACTCTTCAGGTATAAACAGGAGTACACGGCCCCACTGATGCACAGCGGGAACAGTAAATAAGACAGAAACTTCATTGCCTGAGGAAGAAAGGAGGAACGATTCAGTTATAGGTTTTATTTTGACTTTCTAGTCGCAGCGTTTCAGGAATGGAACTGCAGTACCTTCCAGTCATGTTCTTCTGTCACTCGTTCCATCTCATCTCCTCTCTCCTCCTAAAGAGAGCAGAACACGCCACACTCACAGCTCCCTGTACTTTCATCACTCAACACTTTCAGCTCCTCTGGTTGTCATGGAGACAGGCCAGGTAATGGACCCCCATAGATTATCTACACACTGATATCAGTTAAATTCAACGAATTCTAGCTTTTTATTTTCCTCATTGGAACTTCTGTTCTTAAGAAGTGCGCCCTCTCGTGGTGAAATAAATACAGAGCTTATTTACATTTACTGCATTTATCAGACGCTCTTCTCCAGAGTGTCTCCATGTCCTGATTACAGGGACAGTCCCCCCTGGAGACACTCAGGGTTCAGGGTCTCAGGGACCCAGTGGTGGTAGTGCTGGAGGTGGTATTCGAACCTGATCTTCAGCCAAAGATACAGAGGCAAGCACCCTACCACTAGACCACCAGCACTTATCAAAGACAGACAGGAAATGATTCTTTATATTAAAGCTAATGTTAAAACAGCACACGCACACACATTTGAAGAACTTACTTTAAAACTGGACTGAACTGCAAGCACTCTGCTGACTTTCCAAAGCTACAGTCAAGAGAAAGAATGGAATAGTGTAAAGATTCTCTAACGAAGGTTGGGTTAGTTTTGTGTTTAAGACTATCTTGTTTCTTTACCTCCGTTAAAGCGGCCATTCCCACTGGGACGAGGGTGAGCCAGTTGGTTTGCTCTTCCAGCAGATGGAGTAATATCACCACAGTGCTGAAACTCCTCCAGATCACTGTGAGCGCACACGCGCACACACACACACACACACACACACTCTCTGCAGGTGAACACTTTCACAAACCATCTGGACCAACAGGAGCACCTTCTCACTCCATCTCACCTGAGTGTCTGGAGAAGCCAGCTAAACTTTTCCTCTTTCTCCAAGAGCTCACATCATTTTTAAAAGCAAACACTTCAAACGAGAGCTGAAAAAAAATAAATAAATAAAAAATAAAAAGCCTCTTCAATGAAATCAGCTCAAAAATGAGATTAAAGAGAAGAGAGATTAAAGGGCAGATACTCATAATGATGAATAAATTCATTTGAAAAAAAAAAAAATTAACTCACATGGAACGCAGGCACCAGAATGGACAAAGCCAAGATGTGAAGACCACTTTCAACAAACATGGCTTTAATTTCATCAAGGTTCTGCTCAGAAAATCCTGAAGGGAATAAACATTAAAAGGTGATAACTTGTCATTGTGAGCACACGGCACACCACACAGTGAGCCACAACCAAATTACTTCTCTGCATTTAACCCATAAATCACATGCAGCAGGGGGCAGCCATACATCGGCCACCCAGGAAACAGTTATGGGGACAGTACCTTGGTCAAGGGAACCTCAAGACAGCTTATTGGTCCAGGATTCAAACCCATGACCTTCTAATCCTGGTGTCTAATCCCTAACCACTAGGCCACCAATGCCCCAAGTATTGATGCATTTCCAGTACTGGAAAGTCTTTGAGAGCAGATTCTGCATCAACAGCAGCTGCTTAACCTCCAAACCTGAAAGTGACTGACCAAAGTGTTTGAGGGAGAAGATCACAGCCTGGATGTGGATCCAAATTCGAAACCTCCGAAGAGTTATTGTGTCGTATGATATAGTGAGCGGGACAGTTTTCGTTGTGCTGTTTATCTCCTTCAGAGGAAAGATAAAGGTAATTAGAGTCAGAAGTGAATTAGTCTTCTGTGAGCACTTTCAATTCAGCATAATCTTACACACCATCAAATCCTTTATTCTGCTTCTCATCTCATCCACCAGCAAGAGAGGCAGATAGATTTTCTTTTTCTCCTTCTTTCCATCTTCAACTCTTTAAAAAAAAAAAAAAGATATAAAGAACCACAGGATCCAGTATGTCTCTTACTTTGAAAAGTGCTAGACCTGTTAGTCCAACTTCTTATCTAGAACATGTTCTGAAATCAGGGATTAATGAGTTCCCTCCATGTGGTGCAGAACCACCTAAACTCTTCTGTATAGTTTTGGATGATCGGTTTCAGAGAATAGAGGTCCAGTGTCCTGTGGTATGGGGGGGGGGTTCTACACCTGTAGCTGGTTCTGGTCTTTGGGAAGGGGACGTTAAGGTTCCTTTCTATCTGCAGTGCTTTTCTGTGGACATTTTAGACACTGCGTGACCACAGGCTTCAGGATGGATTGCACTTAAGTTCATCATCAGGAGGAACGTGTGGATATTTCGGGACGTGTGTGTGGAGAACTCACATTTTCATGTATCGCTGCAGGTCACTGGGCAGAGCTGCTGAGCTGAAGGTGAAATCTTCAGTCATCATGTTTACAGCAATGTGTGATTTCCAAAATGACACAAGCCTTTGATCTTCAGTCCCCTGAAGCCAATAGAGCCCACAGCATCTTTACATTATATGACATATATGGCCTGAATTTTTTGACCAAAACTATTTTATCTGTTGAAACGTAAGAAGATTTAAAGATGCCCAGGATGTTGAAGTTGGTGGTGAAGCAGTAAAAAAAAAAAACAACACATTTCACAAAACAGTGTATAAACACAGGGTGTACCATTTCTTCACTTCCTGCAATATTATGTAGGAAGAAGAAGAAGAAGAAGAAGAAGAAGATCAACTAATAATAATAACCCTACAGCTCACACTTTGTGTTAAAGGGCTCTTTGCTCAGTAAGGTCTGCTCTGTGATCAGTTTATTGAAAGGCTGTTTTTGTGAAAATGAACAGATAATATGGGCCATCATCCCAAATACTCAGCAGTGAAGTTTGCACGGGTACCGTCTGAGAGAGTCGGGCAGATCTGGCTCGGCCCACCAGAGGAAGAGGGAGCATTTGAGAAGTGAGGCGAGTCACAAGTCGTACATGTTTGCTGTCCTTCCACGGAGAAACTCCACTCTTGTGTACAAACAGCACCGCATGCAGTGTCCCGTTCTTATGGGTCACATCAGGTAACGACACACTGATCTTCCTGTTTCCAACAACGATTTTGTTACACGATTTACAATTAATACACAATACACTACTAATGCACAATAAAAATGTACCATTAATACTCAATCGATCCACATTTATTGTGACTTGCTGGATCGTTTCTTTAACTGCTTATTTGTGTCTCAGGTATTTCGATTTGTTTTATTTTTTTTAGACACTGCTGGTCCAGTGTTCACTGAATGTTCTGTCTGGACTGAAAGGATACACTTACCTTTGGAAACTGTGCTGAGTGTCCAGTCTATCTATCCGGAGGAGGAGTGTGTGAGCAGATTCATCAGCAGGGTCTGTGCTGCAGTACAGGCTGAGCTGAGGGCCACAATAAACAAACAACCCTGCTGTTAATCCGCTGTTAAAAAGCTGTATCTGAACATCCGCTCACCTGTAGGCGGAGTCAGTGGTCTAAACGCCTACTCACCTGTAGGCGTGGCTTAGAGCTCAGGTAAGACGGGACGCATAGATCTCCGCGTGCAGTGTCACATGGTTTGGTGTGCACGAAGCTGTAGATGGCCCAGCAGGTGTGGAGCACATAAACCACCAGAACCCCAAAAATCACTTTAGTGTAACCCGTCCGGAACCGGGAGGCGGGCCTGGGTCCGGAACTGCACGAAGCAAACATGTTCCCAGAAAACCCTCACCTGACAGGAGTCTGTCAGAACCGCACAGACGCAGGAAGAACCCCGAAGCTCCCCGCCTTTGAAGAAATGTCCGAATAGACAAATGGAACCGCGGCTCGGTCCGAGATCCGGCCTGTACTGCACCGATATTCCAGGGATTACGGTACAGTCCAGCAAACCACGTGACTGCACCTTAAAGCCCACGCGTTTTATTTTAATCATGAATTCGTGAAATCTTCTCATCAGGGGCTCAGACCGGATTCTGTAAGACTGCTTTGTGAACAACATTTGTAAAAAGTGCCACAGAAATAAAACTAACTTGCCTCGAAAGTGATTATTAGTCATTGTGAGCACAGCGAAATCCATCCTCTGTATTTAACACACACACCGTCCAGCAGGGGGCGCACACCCAGCACTAACTCACCCAGGGCGAACTAACGGTCTGGGATTCGAACCCACGATCTCCCGACTTTGGGACCTCGTCTCTAAACACTAGACCACCTAGAGGTGAGGGAGTTGGCCTCAGGGTCAGAAGGTCATTGCCCTGATGTACCCTTGAGCAAGGTACCGTCCCCATCACTGCTCCTCATCAACCTTGATGAATTTTAATAAGATAAACATGACTAACCCATATCATATAATTAAACTTAAAAATGTATACTCTATCAACTAAAAGTACGTTTTATCACCTAATATATATATATATATATATGTATATTTGTGTGTGCGTGTGTTATATTATTAGCATATAATGTATGTTATTAATAAAATAATAAAGATTAGTGTTATTTATTGATAAATGTTTAAACTGATTTCGTGATTTTACAGTTTTGTGGTTAAAGGGTTAAAGAGCCGCGGTGCATTCTGGTCCTTCAGCTCCTTAAGAACACTTCCGGAAATAAAACCGAACTTTCCTGCGGAGTAAATCCAGGATTACAGTAAATAATGAAGTCAGGGTTGAGTATGGCGGTTCGAGTTAGTCAGATCAGGGTTTATTTGACGGTGTGGAGTTGACTTTGTGTTTCATAAATCAGGTTAGCTGTTCGCTAAAGCTAACTCTCTCAGCGGGCTCGGCTCCTCTTCTGCTTCTGGTCCTGCTCACTCAGAGCCCCGCAGACCCGCTCGGGCTGTTCTGGGCAGGTGTGCTGTCCGGGCTCAGGGCAGGTTCGGGGGGATGGAGGTGTGTGTTCGGCTGCTGCGTGCAGAGAGTCCGCTCACCGCTCGGTGCTGGTTCAGAAGAACCGCAGCGACAAAGAGATCAGCTTTCAGTCGCTCACTGTGTGCCTCCCACTCTTCGTCATCTTCATCATCTTCATCACCATCACCTTTACCTCCGTCCTTCTCAGTGTGGGGGCGGAAACACAGCGCCCGGAGTCCGGGAGAGACTCACACACACACCTGTAAGAGTTCACACACACACACACACACACACACACACCTGTAAGAGTTCACACACACACACACACACACACACACTCATAAATAAATCAGTACTTACTGTACACATCTGTGTTTATAAATAAATCACTCTGTGTACAGATCTGTAAAATTAAAAGCTTTTAAATGTATTTTCTCATTTCTGCACTGAGATGTTTTAAACACAGAACAGAAGTGTTTCCTTTTTATGGAAGTCTGTCTGTAATTGTGGAGGAATAATAAATAGATAATAAACAGCTTGCAGTGTTGATTTATAAAGGAAGGTGGTTTGTTATTGAAAACCAAAACAAAGTTTTTAAATTTAACATGAAATTGTTTCCCCAACAGTAGTGTCGAGTCGAGGCAGAGTTACAGACGCGTCTCACTCCGCTGCTCTGTCCAGCGTGGCGCCGGTGTTTGTTGTGGTGAGTTTGCTGTGTGAGTAAAACCCAGTGCTCAGAGAACCGAACCTCAAACAGACCTGCCAACGTTTCTGTCACTTAAAACACAAACACCGACAGAAAGTACAATAACGTTAGAAAACTGTGTAAATAAAAACCTTCAGCAACAGCAGGTACGACCTTCTGCTACTCAGGTGAAGTTCAGAAACTCGATTATTTCATAGTAGTGAAACCAAATGTCCTGTTGCAGAACTGCTAACATACATTTCAGGGAGGTGTGAGACATCAGAGGTTTTATCTGTTGATGCTTCAAGACCGTTTTTGTTTGACAGATGAAATTTGAGCCGAACGGGAACGTCACTTCTTTTGGTGAGTTGTGCGATTCAGTCACATCCAGATGAAACGTGGTGCTGGTTTTGTTGGACAAAATGCACGCTGTGTCTCATTTGTTCATTTTTTTCCAGATAAAAAGAAAACTGAGTTCTATCAGGAACTTGGATTGCAGGCAAGAGATTTGAGATTCCAGCACCTCACCAGCATCACATCCCGAAATAATACAATCATTATTCGCATGGAGGTACATCCTGTTTTATCTGCATCTCCTGTAATTCTGAAGGGTTTGTTGGCTGATAAAGTACAGTTGTTTTTCTGAACACAAGTTTATTTTTATAAAGAGCAGCACTTACAGTAACACCGATACACTGATCAGCCAAAACATTAAACCCACCCATTTATTGTGAGGGTTCATTTGCAGCTGAACTGTGTGTTCTGACAGCTTTCTATCAGAACCAGGAGAACTTTGTACTGACCCACTGCACACCAGGAATGCCCCACAAGTTCCACTTCAAGAACCGACTGTTCACTTACTGACTAATACCCCCCCCCGACTGACCAGAACCTGGAACCACGTCAAGTAGATTCACCTGCTGTGGTTTTAATCTTGTGGCTGATCTGTTTTTCTAGTAATTAAATGTAAACAATCTCGTCTCTCACCTTCAGCCTCTAACAGTCTGATATTTTTATAAGTCTCTAAAGGCAGTCGTTACTCCAGAGTATTTGCTGGTGCTGGATTTCCGTGGACTGGGCCTGGAGAAGTGGCTGGTTTTGGAGCTGGGACCTCAGTTAGCAGGAGACGGAGCCTTGGCCACCTACTCACTGCCTTTTGAGTTCAGAGCCTTGGAGGCCATTTTACAGCACCGGGTAAACATTTCAGGTCACTGTTAGAGACTCAAAGACAATGCTGACCTGTTCAGAAGAATTGTTGATCTGTGAATTCTGTGTGTGTGTGTGTGTGTGTGTGTGTGTGTGCGCTTGCTTACGCCTGTACAGATAAACATGCTCCAAGCAAGGTTAAATGAGGTTCAGCCTCAGATCCTGGACTGTTTAGAGTCATTAGTGGATCCCAAGCTCCTGTCGGCAGACCGCTGTAAACTACACATGCTGCTTCTCAACAGTAAGAGGTCAGTCAGGAAAGTCAGAAGTCTTACAGTGTCATACATAAAAGCATGTTTTAATTTGTTCTCTCTCTAGGCTCTCTTGGAGTGCATCTGTTTACATCAGAGGAGTTCTGATTTAAACAGATACATTTGCTAAATTAATTTAGATCTTAACCTCTTTTCTGTAGCCTTTCTGAACTAGAAACGGAAATTAAAGTATTTAAGGACAGCCTGTTGAGGATCCTGGATGAAGATGAGTTAATTGAAGAGCTGTGCCTCACCAAATGGACCGACCCACGTGTGTTGTAAGTGAAATACTCTTCAAACTTAGCCCTGATTGTATTTGTGTAACCTAGAGCAGTACTTTTTGTTAGATGTTAGAAATGTAGACTGTTTTGGGGAAAGATGAAAATATTGATGTGATTAATACGAATTAACCCTTAACCCTGAGTGTCTCCAGGGGGACTGTCCCTGTAATTAGGACACGGAGGTCGCTCTAGATAAGAGCGCCTGCTAAATGTCGCAAATGTAAAAGATGATAACGCACCTTAGAAGATAAAATCATTGCAAATTGAGATCTTTATTATTAGATGAATAGTCATCATTAAGTAACTTACTGTAGAAATGATTTTCATTGGCAGGTGTAATGTACGTGTTCCAACAATCCTTCATTCATAATGTGTCCAGTTCATCTTTTAGCTGACTGTGTGTGTGTGTGTGGGTGTGTGTGTGTGTGTGGGTGTGTGGGTGTGGGTGGAGGCAGTGAGCAGAGCAGTTTAGGCATTGATCATGCTCATGAGATGGAATTGCTTCTGGAGAATTATTTCATGCAGGCTGAGGAGCTGGGAAATAAAACCCGAGAGCTGAAGGGGCTCATAGATGATTCTGAGAGTGTCATCTTTATCAATCTGGACAGGTATTTGTAATCTATCCAACAAAAATATAGAATCAAACACATGCCACTCGCTAACACCACTAAATAATATCCTCCTTTATGAAATGCTTGTTGAAGTGTCTGTAGGCATGATCTAATTTTGGTTTTGTTTAATCTAACGTTGATTATTTTAAAATGATTAGCGCATTTATTCACACATGAGCTGAAGCAGTGAGACCACCTATTGAACTAAATGCTGTTGAGTATAACATCTTCTTGGATGGGTCTGAATTATCCTGCAGATGCTGGATGGGACTGAGATGTAGGCAGTTTAGAGGAACTCTTTTAAATCTTTGTTCCTCATTCAGTTTCAGAACCGTGTGTGCAGTGTGGCAGGTACCGTCCTCCTGCTAATAGAGGACACTGCCATTAGGTGACACCATAACCATAAAGGGAGGAACTTGGTCTGCAGAGACATGTAGGTGTCAAAGTAACGTTCACATGAATGTAGGACCAAAGCAGAAAGCAAATGTCCCAGCAGATCATTGTCCAAAGCGTCAATGACCTGGCAGCGGTGGTCTAGTGGTGAGGGAGTTCGATTCACTCACAAGTAGGTTGCACAGAGGTACCCTTGAGCAAGGTACCGTCCCCATCACTGCTCCCCGGACGCTTTCAATAGTTGCCCCCTGCTGCACGTGTGTGTGGGTGAAACGCAGAGGTTGAATTTTGTTGTGTGGTGCTGTGCTGCGTTTCACAATGACAAGGGTAGTCACTTTCATTTTCACATGGTCACTGCCAGCTTCCCATAGTGCACCCAGTGTGTCTCATCCCCAGGTTCCCAGGTTAGGACACAAACAGACACCCAGTTGTCCAGTTCTGATGTCCTTTGTAGGAGCTTCAGATGATGGACAGGGTCAGCATGTACAACTGCCAAGTGTGTTCTGCAGTCAGTGTCCCCTGCAGCAGTAGCTTTTTGGACCAGATTAGACATCTTAGGTTGCCTTCTCACATAAATGAATTTGGGAACTTGAAAGCTTGTGCTCAGGTTCTAGGTTTCTCTCTTCAGACCACTGTTGGTACATTGCACACACCATTGCTGTCCAGGAACATCCCACAAGACACAGTGATTTGCCTTCGCATCCCAAATTTTAGCAACAAGAACCACCTGTTCTCCAAAACATCTCGTATCACACTTCTGAATATTCACAGTGGTCATAAGATTTTGGCTCATTGGTGTCTGTGCTCAGGTAAAATCACAGTGAAATAACGAACCCTGTTACTGACTTGACTTCCACATTTGTAATAGTCATCGAAATGTGATGATGCGACTGAATCTTCAGCTCACCATGGGAACCTTCTCCTTGTCGTTATTTGGTCTGATGGGTGTGGCCTTTGGCATGAATCTGGAGTCGTCATTTGAAGAAGTAAGTACTTTTTTGATTTTTACTTTTTAATTATGGATCATATCATACGAACAGTCAGAGTAAGTTTGTTTTCCTGTGTGTGTGTGTGTGTGTGTGTGTGTGTGTGTGTGTTTAGGATCCACGTGTATTCTGGTTGGTGACTGGATTTATGTTCCTAGGCAGTGGTCTCATCTGGAGACGTCTTCTGTCATTTCTTGGGCGACACTTGGAGCCAAATTCAGCCCCTCCAGTAAATACAGAAACCCATTTTTCACTGTTCCTCACTTCAGTGCTTAGTTTGGAACAGAGTGTCCTCAACGAGCACAAATGCTGCGTATTTACTTTATTTTTCTCTATTGGTTTCTGTGTTTTGCAGCTTTATTTGCATCATGAATACTAATTTCTTTCTTACGCTACAGAGAATATGAAAGTACTGCTGATTAAGGAACATCTCTGGTTCTCTTTCATGAACCAGCTCAGTCAAAATTTACTCAAAGTTGAGTTCAGGATGCCTTGTATTGTACTGTCTCCTGGGCAGTGTACCCTGCTCCGTACTTCATGCTGTTAAAAAGTTTTCTTTTGGATGAGCCCTGATTTGGCCTGACCCTCCCGCAGTGGGACTTGGGAGGAATCTCTGTCTGTGTCTCAGTTGAACGCCAAGCCTAGACCAGGACAGAGCTGTTCAGCTGGTATAATGAGGGGGTAAACCTTGGAGGGCAGGTTAATAACAACTTAATAACAAAATAAGAACAAACTGAGTCTAAATTTTAACCTGTACATCCAGGTTGCCTCCAGGTGGCGCTGAGAGTTGAATGGTGCCAGTTGATGATGTTTCAGTTAGGCTGCTAAGGCAGACACAAAATCAAAAATGTTTTATAGACAAATGATGTCTGTTGGGGCAGTGGTGGCCTAGTGGTTCGGGCGTTGGCCTTATGATCGGAGGATCGGGGGTTCGAACCCCTTCCCAATAGGTTGCCCTGAGGTACCCTTGAGCAAGGTGCCGTCCCCGTCCCGCTCCTCCCTGCGATGAGCTGGCGACCTGTCCAGGGTGCGACCTGTCCCCCGTCCTCGCCCTGTGTGCGCTGGGTTGGACACCAGCACTCCCCCGCAACCCCATTTGGGACAAGCGGCAGATAATGGATGGATGGAGGATGTCATGTTCATAGTTCAGGTTGATTTTTAAAGTGAAAGTGACTGTTCTTGTCATTATGAAACACAGCAGACCGTGACACCATGGTACCTTGCTCAAGGGTACCTCAGGGCAACCTACTGGTCGGGGATTCAAACCCACAACCTTCCGATCCTGGGGAAGAATGCCAAATGAATTCTCAGGTGTTGGTGATCTTTGTGATGGAGGTGTTTTCATATTTACAGCTGTGTCCTAGTGTTTAGTGACTAAGCCCCAGGTTTGGAAGGTCATAGGTTCATATTCCACAGCCCTGAGTTTCCCTTGATCAAGGTACCATCCAAATCACTGCTCCCCATGTGATGGGTATGTCTCCCCCCTGGTGGACAGTGTGTGCAGGTTAAAAACCAAGGATGTGTTTTGTTGTGGATCGCTGATTAGTTACTTTCACTTTCACTACTGCCTCTTTTCAAATCATTACGTTTGAGGAACTAATTCAGATGTGACTGTTTCCTTCTGAGGATAATCTGAAGGGCAATTCTATTGCATTTACATTTAAATTGTAGTTAAAAATTATTCTAATTAATTATTGTAATCTCAAATAAAAGTGAAGAAAGTATGTGTTTCTTGCCTTTTTATTGTTCAGAACCTTCTCGTCTTCTCACAGATCCCACCTGTCTGGAGGAAAAACCAGATCAGCACCATAAGAGGGACAGAAATCAAACCTGGAGTGAGATGATCAGACAGCAGCAGATCACACTTGTTTCTTTCTGAGTTGCAGTACATGTGTGGATTTCGGGACGTGTGTCGAAACTGAAAGTTATTTTATTTTTGTTATAAATTATGTGTATTTGGAGGAAAGTTGCCTAAATAATCAGTTTTATAGAATTAATATTTATGAAACCACTTGAAACCTTAAACTGTCAGCTGTTTGGTGTTGATATTGCCATCCTGTTTGAGTGTCGGAAACTTTCCACACATTTTGGAGACCAAAAAGTTGAACATCACTTGACAGTGTGTCCTCTGTGCTTCTCTTCACTATTCCACATGGAGTTTGATTGACTGGTGCCTGAGGTTTGCCCTTGTCCGTAAAGAGTGATATTGGACACAGTGTTTACTTTCTCAGTCATTCAGAAGAGTGTTCAGTTTGCTGCTGCTTCCGTTCACTGCCTCTGCAGTGGCTCCAGTTGAAATAAATAAATCTTTTCGGAACGAGAGGTTCTGTCATTGTGTGGTTCTTCTCCAACAACCTTTACATCCTTGAGCCCTTTCAGCAAAATCAGGGTTCAGTTCGGGTCAGTGTTCCCTCCAGTGTTTAGTATTTGAGTCAGGATAGTGCTGAGTGTCTGGTCAATGTTGAATGTTTGGGTCTGTGTTGAGTGACTGGGTCAGTATTGATTGTCTGGGTTAGTGTTCAGTGTTTGGGTCTGTGTTGAGTGACTGGGTCAGTGTTCAGTGTTTGGGTCTGTGTTGAGTGACTGGGTCAGTATTGATTGTCTGGGTTAGTGATCAGTGTTTGGGTCTGTGTTGAGTGATTGGGGACGTGTTGACTGTTCAGGTCAGTGTTTAGTGGTTGATCAGTGTTCAAGTCAGTACTTGGGTTGGTTTTCAGTGTTCAGATCAGTTTTAAAGTTCTACACACATCTTCTCCAGCAGAGGGAGACTAAACACGCACGAACACCGCGTGGCTTCTTTTTAAACCGCCTTGTGGGCGTGGCCAGGGGCGTGGCGCGGTCAACGTAAATTTCCCTCGGAATCAGTATTTTTATTTACGAGATTATGTTTAAAGGGCAAATACCCTGCTGTAACAGGCGCTGCAGGAAAGTGACGTCACGCCCACCTGTTAAAAACCTTGTTTATAGTTTAGCGGGTGGTTCGGACCGGGACTGTGCAGTTGGGGTTAAATTAAACTCCGTTCTGAACGGCGGGGATTTGTTTCGGCTCCTTAAAGCTGAGTGGTTCCTTTCCGGACCACCTTCAATACATTCAGCACGCGCCAGTCCTGACGTAACCGTCCCGCCTAAAATCTACAGACAAACCCCTTTCTGTAGACCCGTCCCATCACAGACTCCACCCCTCCCAATCAGACCCCGCCCCCTCCGCGCTCGGCACTCACTTCTCACTGCTCACCGAGCCGAACTGAGCTCTTCACCGCCAGAGCAGCAAACAAACAAACAAACAAACAAACAAATACCGTCATCGCAGAGACCAGCACAAACCACTCTGTCCCACCGGGATTAAATCGGACAGGGACAGGAGGACAGGAGGACAGGGGACAGGAGGACGGGGACGGGGACGAGAGCTGCTGTGTCGGTGGGTCCGCAGGGAGGATGTGGAGCGGGTCGGTGCTGCTGATTGTGATTGGACTCTGCGGGGCTGAGCGGGTGAGTTCTGTCTTTCACTCACAGGTTCTGATTTACAGCAGTGGTACCGGTTCAGCTGAGAGAACCGAGGACTGACTGGGGTAGTCAGTGTGTGTGTGTGTGTGTGTGTGTGTGTGTGTCATTTTGTTTATCAGTTTGTGTATCTGTGTGTGTGTGTATCTGTGTGTGTGTGTGTGTGTCACTCTGTGTATCTGTGTGTATGTGTGTGTGTGTCACTCTGTGTATCTGTGTGTGTGTGTGTGTGTATCTGTGTGTGTGTGTGTGTGTATCTGTGTGTATCTGTGTGTGTGTGTGTGTGTGTGTCACTCTGTGTATCTGTGTGTGTGTGTGTGTGGTTTATTTGGCAAGGTGTGAAGTTTGTGTGTGTGGTGTTGTTTTGAAGTCGGTGATTGGAGTGTGAGTTTGAGCTCCTTGCTGGTCTTGATGGTTTCCAGTCCAAACCGCAGGTTTAAAGAAAGACCGATCAGAGCGTCAGTGTTCCGGCCGGGTTCAGTCAGGCTGTGATCTGGAGGAGTAACAGTGTTTGAGGAACAGGAGGAAATGTCTGTCTTCGTCTCACGCAGTCTGGCTGTCCAGTCTAACCCTCCCTCTGTCCTAAAGTGTATTCTCTAATGTCCCATCTCTGGTTCACTTCACCGACTGTGTGAGTTCAGTTCCGAGCGAAACATCTGCGCAGATTCTCCCTCTGTGTTGAAAAGACCGTCAGCAATTTGATGGGTCTCCTCTGGACGTCTCGGTTTTAAAATATTTAGCCAGTGAGCGGGAGCTGCTCATTAGGAGCTAAAGAAAGATGAAATCAACAACCCGTTTTTTTACTTTACTCCATCAGTGTGTTCCAGACACGCTTCAAGAAGATCTGCTGAAGTTACACAATGAAACCAGAACCTGAGGATCTTTCACTGAGACACAATAACTGAACCGCTCACAGTTTCTACATTTTATCTGAAGATGAATTAAAAATCCTTGTTATTGTTAACTGTAAATGTAATGTTTACTCATTTATTCACTTCTAAAATGTCCACACTTGCTGGTTATCGTATTTAACTTCCCAGAGAAATAAACAGACATCGATCATCTCGATGGGGTAAAGGGTCAACCAGCCCAAAGTTCAAAGTTCGATTTTTATTCCTTTTCTGTGGTTTGAGAAAAATATCAAATGTTGGAATAAAGATGTTTTTCTCTCTTTAATTGCATTTGTTTGTGTAAGAAAAACAGTGAAGAATGAAAGAAAGTCAGGTGTAAAATGTGAGCAGATGAGATTGGAGTGAAGAGCTGGAAGAGTTTTCTTCCTGCTGATCTCTGCTACTGAATGAAGGATCTCTTCATCAGTGTTCACAGGGTTACGTCCCCCCAGAGTGTTGATGTGTCTGAGTATCCGATTTTAGGAAGGACCTGCTGGAGTTGGAGTTCTGACATTCTTTCTGCCTTGCATTTTCATTTTCAGTTCCCTTTTGTTTATTTGATTTGTTAATTTTCTTTTCAGAGGCTACGCTTCATTCAGACAAACTTTGGAAGAAGGTTCAGAAGATCTTGGGCAGGTTGTTGTGTGAGTGTGTAATCTCGCTCTTACTTCAACGTCACTGTAGGTTCAGTCGGTGTGGAGTCTGAACCAAACCGACTCGAGTTCAACATTTTGAACAGGAGCAGCTGTTTGTGACTGTCGGGGTTTGGGCTCGGTTTGGGTTCAGTTTAAGTTAGGTTAGGGTTTGAGTTCAACCAAAACCAAATAACCTCCTTTTCTAAAAGACATTTTAGAAGTCTGAATAAAGAGTTTTTTTCTCTTTTTAATTCCATGTGTGAAGAACAGAAGAAGGTCAGAAATGAGTCGTGAGCAGGTGAGGTGTGAGTGAAGAGTTTGAGGAGGAGAGGAGTGTCCGAGTGAGTGAGTGAGGAGGGCTGGTTGTTCTCTTTCTGCTCTGTTTAGGAGAAAGCCCTCAACCTTTTTTAGCCCCATCGTCACCACATCATTGCATCATGTGACCCTGTGCAGCTCGTTTTGTCCAGCTATGGAGCGGCCTGGACGTGTCGGCTAAATTCTTCCAGACTGACATCACAGTAAGAAATAAACTGCACTTTTCAAGCCGTGCTCCTTTACTGCGCTGAAGTTTACATTTTATTCCTGGATGGAATTCCAGAGGCGTCCATATTCACCCCATAACGCTGCGGGACAGGAGACCATCTGTACTCAATGTGTGACATCAGTAATTGATGAGACGGTTTTATGAGGCCTAATAAACACAGCGCAGCCCGTCAGCTTTTCATAAACAGATTCCAGCACAGCCCACGTTTGGACCTGCAGCCACAAAAGGCCGATGGAGAGATCTGTGGAGCGGAGGGCTGTTTAAATGGAAGGATTTAGTGATGAAAACAGGAGCGCAGAGTGGAGTCTTTAGGCTTCCTCATCCTCATTCCTCGGCTCTTGGTTTGCTGAGCGAATGGAAAGTTGTGAGGGAGCAGTTTGGGGGCTCAGGAGCAGCTGGGAGTGCGGTGTTGAGCACAGCTTGAAGGAAAGCTGGGTGAAGGAGATGTGTTCTCACTCGGTGTGACTCCGGTTTCACTTCATGAGGACGGTCATTAAAGCTGAAATCAGCATTCGCCCCTGGCGGGCCGGGCAGGACGGGGGCACCGCTGTGGGTAAGGATGTGGTGGCGTCTAAAATTACAGCAAGAATTCAAACTTCAGCAAGAGTTCAGCTGCTGCAGTCTGGACAGAAGAACAGCCCAGAGATGTGTACCTGATTAAACTCCGTCACTGTTCAAAACGCACACAGGTTAAAATAAAGATTCTGAATGAACTGGGAGGGAACTCTGGGGGGCAGTTTTATATATGTTTATATATCATTTTCTGTTAGCTTGACTTCTCACATCAACAACATTATTGACTCTTTAACAGACCAAAGTGATATTTTAAATTCTTGGATGGAAAAGCAGCTTTTTAAATTAATCAAGCAAAGTGCTGAATCAGCAGCTAAAGGAAGGATTCTCTTTAAACACAAGCGACTGGAGGAAAATGAATCTGGTTCAGAAGCGGTGATTCATCTGCACATATTCCTTGTCCTGCTTGTCCTGATGTGTTCCAGGGTTGATTCAGTGGTGCTTCTGGGCTGCAGTTCAGATTCTTGCCAGGATTATGATCTGGGTTTTGACTGCAGTAAAAAAAAAATCACCTTCTTGTTGTTGAACCCCTGTAGGGCTGGAGGTCACCAAGCTGCTGAAAGGTTTCTCACTAACTTCAGTTTTTCTGTTGTGAGCAGTGTGGAAGTGTCTCCCTGTGTTTTAAATAATTCAGTCCAGCTCCTGGAGGAACAGTGTCCCATCAGGATGATGCTGCCACACTGCAGTGGAGTTTTGACTAAAAAACTCAATTTTTGTCTCATTTGAGCACAAAAACTTCACTTTCAGTTCAGCCGTGTCACTCGTGCACTTTCTGCCAAATTCCAGACGTGATGTGCTGGGTTTTTTCTTCAGTAACAACTTTTGTCCAGCTGCCCTCCCGAACAGGCCTGGAATAAACAGATCTTTATATCGCTGATCAGTGAAATCATATTTCTGTAGACATTAAACCCCAGAAAGGTTTTAGTTATTGTATTGTCTATTTTAACAGTTTAACCTTTTTTTATTTAAAAAGTTTCAATAATTTCTTGGAATATTTGTTTAACTATTATTAGGTAATTGGGAAACATATATTAAAAGAATAAGTCTACTGATAAAAATCATATTTAACATTATTAGTAACATAACATTAATAACGTTATTTAACATTATTAGTAGTTTTGGGGAAGCTGATTTTATTTGGAAATCTGTTTAAAGGTCTCTGAGTCGCGATACACAAGCATGTTGACTTAGTTGGTCCGTTGGTCAGAGAGTTTGAGGACGACTGATGAGGGACTCCCCATGTCTTCACTCTGCCCAAATATGGAAACACCTCCAGTCCAGATGTTTTTGTGAACAGAGCAGATGTTTAGTGTGTGACACTGTTAAACCTGGGCTGAAGGATGTAAATGAATGGATTGTAGAGCTGAGCCATAAAAACAGGTCACACAGTGAGACTCTAAACATTTGGTCTTATTAATGATACATGCCACTCTGT
The DNA here is from genome assembly GCA_017165825.1 of Hepsetus odoe. NCBI lineage: Eukaryota > Metazoa > Chordata > Actinopteri > Characiformes > Hepsetidae > Hepsetus > Hepsetus odoe. The sequence goes on from CM029379.1 coordinate 85,249, forward strand.
CTCTCCCTCCCTGTCTCTCTCTCCCTGTCTCTCTCTCTCTGTCTCCTGTCTGTCTCTCTCTCTCTGTCTCTCTCTCTCTCTGTCTCTCTCTCTCTCTCTCTCTCTGTCTCTCTCTCTCTCTCTCTCTCTCTCTCTCTCTCCCTGTCTCTCTCCCTGTCTCTCTCTCTCTCTCCCTGTCTCTCTCTCTCTCTCTCTCTCTCTCTCTCTCTCCCTGTCTCTCTCTCCCTGTCTCTCTCTGTCTCTCTCTCTCTGTCTCTCTGTCTCTGTCTGTCTCTCTCTCTCTGTCTCCTGTCTCTCTCTCTCTCCCTGTCTCTCTCTCTCTCCCTGTCTCTCTCCCTGTCTCTCTCTCTCTCTCCCTGTCTCTCTCTCTCTCTCTCTCTCTGTCTCTCTCTCTCTGTCTCTCTGTCTCTGTCTGTCT
>CM029379.1:89045-121545 GCA_017165825.1 Hepsetus odoe
TCTCTCTCTCTCTGTCTCTCTGTCTCTGTCTGTCTCTCTCTCTCTGTCTCCTGTCTCTCTCTCTCTCCCTGTCTCTCTCCCTGTCTCTCTCTCTCTCTCCCTGTCTCTCTCTCTCTCTCTCTCTCTGTCTCTCTCTCTCTGTCTCTCTGTCTCTGTCTGTCTCTCTCTCTCTCTCTGTCTCCTGTCTCTCTCTCTCTCCCTCTCTCTCTCTCTCTCTCTCTGTCTCTCTCTCTCTGTCTCTCTCTCTCTGTCTCTCTGTCTCTCTGTCTCTGTCTGTCTCTCTCTCTCCCTGTCTCTCTCTCTCTGTCTCCTGTCTGTCTCTCTCTCTCTCTCTCCCTGTCTCTCTCTCTCTGTCTCTGTCTGTCTCTCTCTCTCTCTCTCTCCCTGTCTCTCTCTCTCTCTGTCTCTGTCTGTCTCTCTCTCTCTCTCTGTCTCCTGTCTCTCTCTCTCTCCCTGTCTCTCTCCCTGTGTCTCCTGTCTGTCTCTCTCTCTCTCTCTCTCTCTCTCTGTCTCTCTCTCTCTCTCCCTCTCTCTCTCTCTCTCTCTCTGTCTCTCTCTCTCTGTCTCTCTGTCTCTGTCTGTCTCTCTCTCTCCCTGTCTCTCTCTCTCTGTCTCCTGTCTGTCTCTCTCTCTCTCTCTCCCTGTCTCTCTCTCTCTGTCTCTGTCTGTCTCTCTCTCTCTCTCTCTCCCTGTCTCTCTCTCTCTCTGTCTCTGTCTGTCTCTCTCTCTCTCTCTGTCTCCTGTCTCTCTCTCTCTCCCTGTCTCTCTCCCTGTGTCTCCTGTCTGTCTCTCTCTCTCTCTCTCTCTCTCTCTGTCTCTCTCTCTCTCTCCCTCTCTCTCTCTCTCTCTCTCTGTCTCTCTCTCTCTGTCTCTCTGTCTCTGTCTGTCTCTCTCTCTCCCTGTCTCTCTCTCTCTGTCTCCTGTCTGTCTCTCTCTCTCTCTCTCCCTCTCTCTCTCTCTCTGTCTCCTGTCTCTCTCTCTCTCCCTGTCTCTCTCTCTCTCCCTGTCTCTCTCCCTGTGTCTCCTGTCTGTCTCTCTCTCTCTCTCTCTCTCTCTCTGTCTCTCTCTCTCTCTGTTCGTCTCTCTGTCTCCTGTCTGTCTCTCTCTCTGTCTCTCTCTCTCTGTCTGTCTCTCTGTCTCGGTGTATCTGTAGAGTCGGATTTGGAGTTAAAGCTGGTTTTGATGTTTACTGGTGTTTATTTATGAAAGTGTGAATTACATTCAGAATAATCAGAGCAGATTCTTCAGTGGAAGTGAAAAATCAAGTCGAGTCAGTTTTGTTTATGTTGCGTTTTTTACAATGTTCTTGTCACGAAGCGGCGCTACAGAATCCGGTCCGAGCCCCAGTCGGGTGAACCGAGGGCGACGGAGGCAGAACTCCCCAAACAGGAGGAAGAACCCTTGGGAGGAACTTGAGTGATTTTAATCAATTTAGTGATGATTTCTGGTAAAGTATGAGTTCCAGTAAGAGTCCGTTAGTGTCTGTAGTCAGAAGGTCGGTGAGCTAATAGTGGTGGTTCTGTTTGAGGGGGCGGAGCTTTTGTTAGTGTCTTAGTGTCAGCAGCTCCTGCAGATGATCCAGTCTGATGGAGCTGCTCTGGAGTTCAGGTGAGGAGACAAATCTGATGATAGTGAGACTCTAGCTGCTGGGTTCTGGACTATCTGGAATTTCTGAAGGTTTTACTGGAACATCCTGACAGCAGGTCTTGTCTGGTCTTGAGGTGATAAAATTGTGTATCAGTGTTTCTGCATCATGTAGTGTGAGTAAACTTTTAAGTTTAGTGATGTTTCTGAGGTGAAGGAAAGCTATTTTAGTGATGTTTCCAATGTATTCAGAGAAAGATCACGTTGTGACGTCCAGGCTTTTAACAGTGGGTTTAAGATTAACTGTAAAATTAGTGAAGTCCAGCATTAAACCTGACCATTTGTCTCTAGCAATTTTTGGACCGAGCAGAAGAACCTCTGTCTTTTCAGAGTTTAACGTCAGAAAATTAAGTGACATCCACTCTTTTATTGCTCTTGGGTTAACCCTAACCCTACAATCCTCAGTCTTTTTTAATCTGAGTTTGGCTGAAATATAGAACTGTGTGTCGTCAGTGTAACAGTGGAAGCTGCTTCCACGTTTCTGGATTACTGAACCCAGAGGGAGCAGGTATAAGGGGCAGCGGTGTTCTGGTGGTGAGGGAGTCGCCCCGGATCGGAAGATTGTGGGTTCGATTCCCTATACCAGTAGGTTGCCCTGAGGTACCCTTGAGCAAGGTACCATCCCTGTCACTGCTCCCTGGGCGCGTTCAATAGCTGCCCCCTGCTGCACTTGTGTGTGGGTGAAACGCAGAGGTTGAATTTAATTGTGTTGTGCTGCGTTTCACAATGACGAGGGTACTGGGGTGGTGGTGGTCTAGTGGTGGTACTTGTCTATGGACCTGTGGCCCAAGAGGTCCCAGGTTCAATCCCACCTCCAGCACTACCACCACTGGGTCCCTGAGACCCTGAACCCTGAGTGACTCCAGGATGGGAGTGTCCCTGTAATCAGGACATGAAAGTCGCTCTGGATAAGAGCGTCTGCTAAATCCTGCAGATGTAGTCACTTTCACTATAATATGAAGAGCAGGGGACCGAGGACTGAGCCTTGCGAGACTCCATAACTAACTTTTGTGTGAACTGACGTTTCATCATTTCCGTTTCCAGGTTGATAGCGGTTGGTGGAGTATGATTTAAACCAGGAGAGGGCTTTTCCTTTAATACCAACCAGGTTTTCTAGTCTGTGCAGTGAGATATTGTGGTCTGTGGTTCAAACGCTGCAGGTCCAGGAGGACCAGTGAGGAGACCCACCCTTGGTCAGATGCTATTAACAGATGGTTTACTATTTTCACTCGCTCTGTTTCAGTGCTACGGTGTGAAAACCAGACTGAAAGATGTTATTTTTGTGTAGATATGAGCAGAACTGCTGGACCACAGCTTTCTCTGGAATCTTTGATATAAAAGGTTGATCAGAAATCGGTGGATAGTTTGTTAATGGATCAAGATTAGGTTTCTGGAGTGGAGGATTAATAACTGCTATTTTGAACACTTTTGGCACAAAGTCCAGGTTGAGAGAGGAGTTTACTGTTTCTAATAAAGTCCTGATTATCACTGGCAGGACCTCTTTAAGTAGTCTGGTAGGAACTGAATCCAGGATTGAAGTAGAAGATCTGGAAGAGGAAATAGCTGAGATGCGGTGGATCTGCAGAACTGGGTTAAAGTAGTCTAACCTCTCTGTTGATATTGGTCTTGATCTGTATCTGTATCTGTCTCGGGCAGCAGACGTGCTAGGTTTGGTGTTTGGTTTTGGATTTCTTGTTGAATGGTTTACGATTTTATTACTAAAAAAAATCCAAACATTTTTCACTATTGTACATTACAGGTATCTGACTTTCAGCTCCTCCGTGGTTCTTTGTGAGTGTAGATATTGTTAAAGGATGTGGTCACTTCCTTGATGGTAAATGTACTAAATACATGTTTAAAGGTTGTGTTTTATAAATTAGATACACAGCGCTGAATATACTGTATAAATTAAATTACCCACTGAGTCCTGTATCCGAGTCAGTGGTTCCAAACCCTGTTCAAACTAATATGTGCATGACGGTGTTCCTGCAGGACCAGGTGTGGAGAAACACTGATCTCTGATTAGACACGTCATGTGTAGATGGTTCAACACACACACAAGTGTAAATTTAGCAGGAACGTGTGTTTAATGGGAGCTGCTGCACTGAAGGGATGTCATGACTCTCTGAGAGGAAATTCAAAATTGGAGCAACACACAAAAGGATTCTGCCATTTTGACTTGGTCAAGAAGCCAACATTATTTACAGCTTACTGAAATCAGCTTTAATAGAAATCTGAAAACACTACATACTGTGTTCACACACTGTGAACTACAGGTTTCCAACGATGAACTGAGAGATTCTGAACACGGGCCAGATTCAGACTCCAGCAGAGGTAAAATGTCCACTTAGAAGCTCAAACGAGTTTAGACAAGAATTCTAATATTACACAAAGTAAAACAATCCATCTGAGATCAGTAAGAGTTCATGTGGATTAGAAACACCACTAATCATCATCAGATCATCCAAATCAGGTTTGATCAGAGTTTATTGACGATGTGATCAGTCATGTGTTCCCGTATGTCACATCTTCTCCCTGAAATAATGAGGGACAAATTCTGTGGGCGCATCTTAAAGCATTAAGTGTGTGTGTGTGTGTGTGTGTGTGTGTGTGTGTGTGTGTGTGTGTGTGTGTGTGTGTGTGTGTGTGTGTGTGCTTTAACTGCATGACAGGTTCAGAAGCAGCTCGGTGTGAACAGTGAGATAAACTCTCACACCTGAGCTTTCTAAGCTGTAAAATATATTTTTTTAATATTTTTTGTTCACAGTCAGTTCTGCTGTGTTAATTCTGTTTTAATGCTGAGAGAAATCTGAAAAATATGATTATGTTTATCTAACAGTCACAATTCCGGAAGAGTGTTTAAATGAACTCTTGTCACCCAATAACCCAGTAAAATAAATGACTGATATGAATAAACATTATTATTTCTCGTGGTTGTTTTTATGGTAGGTTCTTCTCACTGCTGATGTAAAGTGATGCTTCACACACTAAAAATCTAATAACTTATTAAACTTAAACTAAAGTTAAGTAAACTTATGTAACTTTTCTCTCATCTGCTCTTCATTTACACACATTTTGCCCTCTGGATTTATAAATGTAAAAAATGCTTTTAAATGATGGAAAATTATTACCAAATTGAATGATCCTGGATGGCAGGAAGTATGTAGGGTTAGTAGGACACATAAAAATGTGTTAAATAACACAGAAAACATCAACCCAACAGGAAAGGCTGACTGACAGAAAACCCTGGGAACTAAGATTTCCTGACAAGAAACAAATCAGAAACACATCCCATCAATCACAGATGAACCTAAACAACGAAGCACAGCAGACACAGAGACAGGACTAGGACAAGGCATGGACCTAAACCCTAATCCTAAAACTAAGCGTTAATCCTAAACCCTTAACACTGTCCTATGTGTGTGAGCGCTGGGTTAGGAGGTCAAGAGTCTGTAATGAAAGAACTTTCAGTTTGTTTGAGGAAAGCGTTTGGTCCATCGTGCCCCCTCGGAACCCCGTCCACACACGGCTGCAGCCTCTGCCGGGACAGTCTTCACTGAAATGAGAATTAAAGTGAAGCGTGTGTTTATGAGCGAGCGCTGATGTCAGTCTGGCTCTGCCTGTAAAGGCTTGAATAATCAGAAGTGCCTAATGATTGGCTCAGTGACAGTGATGATCACTGATCAGCCAGACATCACATGTTCACCCACAGCTTTTTCCCCACTGACTCTTCCTCCAGAGGCAGCCATGATGGAAAGGCAGGGTGTGATTATTTGGGGACTTGTCAGCCTGAAGAACATGTAGGAGGCTTCATACAGACGCTGTGATTCAGTGACTCATGAAGTTAAAGTAGAAATTTGTTCTAAAATGTTAGCACCACAGGCTGTCACTGAGATCTTTCTCTCAAAACAAAGAAAAGAATCCAGCCAGTGGAGATAATCGTTCTGAAAACCTGATAATGAAAATTATGATCATCTTCTGCACAGAATCAAATACAAAACCACCTTCATCACCAAACAGCCTGCAGCTCAGAACAAGAGACAAACCCAAAAATTACATGAAACCTCTTATCATCCTAGAGAAAGAAAGAGAGAGAGAATATCCATCCCAGCATTGGTAAGGGAAGTTGTAGAAACACACACACACACACACACACACACACACACACAGTGAGCATAAACCCCTTTGTTAACAGCAGAATGACAGTAGCTTTTTTCTGAATGAGTGAAAGTGTGTGAAGGGAGCAGAGGCAGCAGAACATCAGGTTACACTGACAAGAACCAAGAGAAGAGGCAAGCTTAGAGTTTCTATGTTCTCCTCCTGCTTCTCTCTCCTGCTGAGCCTGTAGTGGGGTGGTAGTGGTGGTGGTCTAGTGGTAGGATACTTGCCTATGGATCTATGGACCAAGCGGTCACAGGTTCAAATCCCACCTCTAGCACTACCACCGTTGGGTTCCTGATCCTCCTGAGAACCCTGTGATCAGGGCATGGAAATCACTCTGCTCTCATAAGAGCGTCTGCTAAATGCCCTAAATGTAAAAGTAGTTTCGGATGCTCTGAGATCAAAGGTTCAGCGGGTCAAGGAGCTTTGTGTGGTGATTCCTTTACAGCAGCAAGTTAAAACTTTCTTTGGGGTTTCAAGGGAAACAAAGTCAAGAGGAACCTTGCAGCTCTTTATTGTCTCTTTTCTACAAACGTTTTTCTGCACCTGTGAGTGTTTGTTGGTTGTTCACACATGAAGGCTTTGTGGGATTTACAGCTGGATCGTCACCACAGCTCTCAAACACTTTAAAGGAGAACATTGTTGAGTTAAAGTCCTGACAGTCAGGTCGCTGTGTCAGACCAACAACACCAGGGGTTTAAAAAGCCGTTGATTGGATTATGGGTTTTGGAATGAAAATGTAAAATCTACATATTTCATTTTCTATTTTTGGCTTTAATCCAGTCATGAAGATGGAATGAAGAGTGTTCTGACTGTGGTGTCAGAAGGATGCTGTCCGTAGATAAAGTAGATAAAAGATTTCAGGGGTTGATGTGTGTTTTTCACAGGGGTTTCCAGTCACAGAACTGAGAGCTCATTACATGAAGCTGGATTTGTGTTTTTTTGTTTTTCAGGTGCTGGTCTGGGGTCAGCCTGCCTCAGTTGATGACCTTTACCTGGAGCAACAGCAGTCAGGTGATTATCCTGTCGATGACGACGACTTCAGTTCCGGCTCAGGATCAGGTAATCCTAAATATCAGGCTTTTTTATTAACTGGGATTAAGTAAGGTTATAATGTGGTTCCATGCGAAGAAAAATCTTTTCTATTGTTAATGTTCATGAACATTTATTCCTAGTGGTTTTGGGAGGGTTCTCTCCTGAGAGAATATATTTCTCCAAAATATGACCTGTTTGTGTGAGAAGCAGGTCTTCAGGAGCTCTGGAGCTCTAAATTTTGGTTCCTCTGCCAAAAGCAAAGAGAGTTCCTCTCTTTGGTTTTGGGGTGCAGCAGCAGTTTGGTTAGAATTGAGTTTATTTTAGGTTTTAGTTGGGCTGGACCAGTAAGCTCTGCTTTATTAATGAATCAGCTCCTCTACCTGCAGCCAGTCTCTCCAGCAACACCTGCACCAGTGAGCTGTTCAGAAATTGTTTTTAAATGTGTCTGTTCCTGAACATGGTACATTGGAAGGCAGATACAGAAATTTTACTCCATGGTGTCCAAAGAACATTGTCCCTGATGCAACGCACTAACAATTCAAAATGTCCTTTACTGTTAACAGTGCTACCTTGTGGAGGGTCTTCAGCCTGCTGTGACTGAGTGACTGACTGAGTGAGTGAGTGAGTGTTTGAGTGAACGTGTGTGTGTGTGTGTGTGTGAGAGAGAGAGAGAGAGAACAAGAGAACACCGCTCTTCTGTTGACCAGCCCAGCTCTGTGTGTTGGTTCAGGTGCAGGTGTTGATGATGAGGACATGGTGACGGAAAACCTGAGCGACTTGAACCCCACTGAGCTCTTTACCGAAACCAGCAGCCCCAGCCTGGACATGTCCTCAGTCACAGAGATACAACCAGACATGGAGACCACTGTGGAGGACCAGATGGACATAGAGGTGAAGAAGTGATTTGTGTAAACAGGAATGCATCAGCAGTTCACTATCTCCTGATATTCGCACAGATCCTGTCGAACTGTCAGACACTCCAACAGTAAGAAAGCCCAAAAACAGCCTTGTGCCATGTTTTCTTCAGTGTTGCAACTGTTTGAGTCAAATGACAGGTTGTCACCACTCTGTCTGCAGAATATTGCACCTCCACCTTAAATAATCCGATTTTGTTCTCATTTGTCCCCTATATGATGCTCTGCAGCTCAGAAGCGTCAACCCAGTGAAGAACAGAGTTCTTCAGCTGTTTGACGTGAAGCAGGTGCTTTGTGAGTGTGAGACCTGAGCTGGGGTGTGTTTGGTCCGTCTCTGATTCTGTGATGTGGACTCAGGCATTTAATGCAGGATACCCTCCTCTGGTGTTCCGCTGATGCAGAGGGGAGCAGAGACCCTTAACAGCTCTTTAGTTTTGGCACTCTGAAGGTCAGACCACAGGGAGGAACAGGACCAGCTTGATAACAGAAAAAGTCAAAGCACAGCAATCATCACATAAAACACATCAGTGAGAGTGAAAATCACCTCAACACACAGCTCAGCATAAATCCTTCAATCTTAAACAAAGAATTTCAATCAGCTTTGCGTCTCCAGAAGGGATGGATCTCTCACACTCCCCTGCAACTACCACTCCCTCCACCCCTCATATAGGAGACATCACTGAAAGAGGGAGTGTGTGTGTAGAGGAGTCAATAAACTTCACACTCACAGTGTGTGTTTGAAATGTTTTGGGACCACAGAACCACAACATGCACTGTCCTGCTACAGCCGGGCTTCTGGTAAAGAGCACATCACACTAATAATCTACCCTGCTGTCTCTCTGTCTTTCTGTCGGTCTGCCTGCCTGTCTCTCTGTCTGTCGGTCGGTGTCTGTAGGTGTCTGACAGTCAGACTGTTGATCCTCAGGTCAATACTGAAGCCACCAGCAGGTCAGCTGGACTCCCAGAGCACAACCAGCCCGAGGTGCATACAGAGAACCTCTTCCAGAGAACGGAGGTGCTGGCAGGTATGTTCAGTGTTTCCTGCAATACTAGCTGTTCTCTGATCAGTTTAATGTGCGTGTCTGTGTGTGTGTGTGTGTGTGTGTGTGTGTGTCTGTGGGTGCATGTGTGTGATTGTTGATTTTTGTTCCTGTGTTTTTGTAGCTGTTATAGCAGGAGGTGTGATTGGCTTCCTGTTTGCCATCTTCCTCATCCTCCTCCTGGTTTACCGTATGAGGAAGAAAGACGAGGGCAGCTACGATTTGGGCGAGCGTAAACCCCCCAGCTCGGCCTATCAGAAGGCTCCAACCAAGGAGTTCTATGCCTGAGTGAGCAGTCACTCTTCAGTTGAACACCTGTGTGACCGGCGGCTCCATGGAAAGCTGGGTGGACGAGAGACTGAGGAGACTTTAACTGGGAATCATGTTTAATAAGAAATAGGAATTTTTCTGCTTTTACAGCTAATCAGCTCTTGTGTTTGGTTCTGGATGACACTTTCTTTCTTCTGTGGATGGTGTGTGATAGAAAACAATGGATCTTTACTCTCAACTGTAAAGGAAATTTTCAAAGCAGGAGAGAAGCTGAACTAATGTTTAGATAAATACTGTACTAAGATTCCAGCAGATTCTCCATCACAGATGATCTGAGACAGGACCTCGTTCTTTATTTCCACTCTGGATGGGTTTTGATTTTGTAGAGTTTTCTTTGGCCTCTACTTTTGAGTTTTTAGGTCTGTCAACTTAAATTTGTATATTTTTGTTAATTCTGTCAGTATTGATGGCGCAACCATTTCTCAAACTCTCCCTGTTAAATCCAGTTCATTTTGGATGGAATTGCTACAGACTGAGTATCCCCAAATGTTCAAATTTCCTTTTTAATCAAACCTAAACATAAAGCTCTCTCTCTGTCTCTCTCTCTCTGTCTCTCTCTCTCTCTCTCTCTCTCTCTCTCTCTCTGTCTCTCTCTCTCTCTCTCTCTGGTCTCTCTCTCTGTCTCTCTCTGTCTCTCTCTCTGTCTCTCTCTGTCTCTCTCTCTCTCTCTCTGTCTCTCTCTGTCTCTCTCACCCCTCTCTCTCTCTCTGCTCCCTCTCTCTGTCTCTCTCTCTCTGCTCCCTTCTCTCTCTGTCTCTCTCTCTCTCTCTGTCTCTCTCTCTCTCTGTCTCTCTCTCTGTCTCTGTCTCTCTGTCTCTCTCTCTGTCTCTCTCTTCTCTCTCTCTCTCTCTCTGTCTCTCTGTCTCTCTCTCTCTCTCTCTCTCTGTCTCTCTCTGTCTCTCTCTGTCTCTCTGTCTCTCTCTCTCTCTCTCTCTCTCTGTCTCTCTCTCTGTCTCTCTCTCTCTGTCTCTCTCTCTGTCTCTCTCTGTCTCTCTCTCTGTCTCTGTCTCTCTCTCTGTCTCTCTCTCTCTCTCTCTCTCTCTCTCTCTCTGTCTAGTTCATGAGTTGCTATGCAAGGGGATCTTTTTATTGCTCATTATTTTCACTCTTGGACTGGGACATTATATACAGGGTGCGTTGGGGGGTTTGGTCTGAAGAAGTTATTTGTTCAGTTCTGCAAAGGGAGGGTTGTGAGGTCGGACGGATATAAAAATGTTTGAGGAGTCGGATTTAGATGATGAACATATGACGGTGTGTTTGTGCAGTTTGCAGCCTTTCAAACCTCTACATGTTCTCAGTGAAAATGGGGATGATGAGTATGTCTAAATATAGGTGAACACTCAGAACATTGTCCTCCCTCTCCCCATCACTCAGTAGAACTGTCCTTCTATCTCTGGGGTGTGTAGGGTGGTCCTCCTCTCCCCATCACTCAGTAGAACTGTCCTCTCTCTTTGGGTGTGTAGGGTGGTCCTCCCTCTCCCCCATCACTCAGTGGGATGTTAATTCTGTGTAAGTGCACTTCATTTTTTCCTGGGTTGGTCCTCCACTGTGTTACTGATTATATTACCTGTTTCCCAGTGGATCCTTCATTCATCCATATCATTTCCAAAGATTTAATCCTTGTGAGATTAATTCCAATATTGCTTTCTTAATTTCTTCATGTTCCTTTCTGATTAATCTCCTTTAAGGAACTGGCCCTTCTGATTCAGTGATTAATCTGTATATGTCAATAGATACTAAATTATAAAACTTAATTATTTATATGCATCATTTTAAATGTTATTATTACGTTAATAAGAAGGCTATGAAAATGTCTATTCACAGAAGTTTAAATGCCCTTGAAGTGCCTAATGTTTACAAACAGGTTCCCTTTTCTGGGCCTTTGATGACCTTCAGACAGTGAGACAGTGTGAAGGGCGGAGCTTCAACAGCAAACTTACAGAAAGAGAGAAAACAACGCTGTAAAACACCACTGAATAAACATTTTCTCAACAAAAATGCTGGTCCAGAAATTGCAAAAGTGTGTGTGTGTGTGTGTGTGTGTGTGTGTGTTTGGGGAGTTTGATGTTAATATTGTGTAGAACACGGGAAATAAAACTGATATTTTATAGACAGAATAAATGACTAGAGAGTAATTCCTTTATTCCCTCCTAATGAATGGGAAATGTGGGTGTTACAGGGCTCTTATAAAAGTGACAAATGTAAAAGATATATTAAAAAATAGAGACATGAGGAAAGAGGAAAGAGGAACAAGTACAGGAGAAGTACAGCTATAAAAAATAAATAATAATAAATAATATATCTATCCATATATCTATATCTATATAAATATATATACATATACATATCTACACAGAGAATTAGGTGACCATATATACAGCAATACAGTAATAATACACACGATAATAAATAAGTTTTAAATATGTTATAAATATATATAAATAAACAAGTAGCAAGATATAAGTGTAATAATAATAATAATAATAATATACAATACAATAATAATATACATTAATATACGTTGATCATAATATATAATATATAATAATTTATAATAATAAATAAGCAAAAGTAATGTAAATAAATGTAATGTAATGTAAATGTTATGTTGAGTTGTGGAAGTCTGGATTGCCGTATAGAAATGACCTGCGGTAGCTCCTTCTTCACTGCGGGTAACAGTCTGCTGCTGAACGAGTTGCCTGTGTGCTCCACAGTCTCGTGTAGGGGGTGGGAGGTGTTGTCCATGATGGATGTTAGTTTGGAGAACATCCTCTCCTCCCCGACCTGCTCGATGGACCTGAGCGGGCAGTTCAGGACAGAGCTGGCCCTCTTGACCAGTTTATTTAGTTTCCCTCTGTCCCTCTCTGAGACTCTTCCACACCAGCAATGTAATTGATATAACTAATTACTATGACTATTACTATGACTATTACTATTACTATTACTATTACTATAACTAATTAAATGTAATTAGTCACCTTTTCTGTTTTCACACATTCTTTTGAACTGATTTCTTAGTGAAAACAGAATAAATACTTTAACAAAAGAATGAGTGTGAATGTTCTGAGCGGTGAATCAGCGGAAGAACCAGAAGCTCTGAATTTTGACACCGCAAAACTCAGTGACACCGCAGGTCCCTCTTCGCCTTCCGTCGCTGCGTGTGAGTGGGGCGGGGCTGTGGCCGGGTGGGGTGTGCTGTTATTGTCCCGTGATCCGGATCTCAAGAGAACCAACAGAACCGGCAGCGTCCAAGAACCACCAGGACCCAGGCCGAGGTGATGTTAGTGTAATACACCAGTGTTAGTGTAGTGTTAGTGTACACACCAGTGTTAGTGTAGCAGCAGTAATACACTGTAGTGTTAGTGTAGTGTTAGTGTAATAAACTGTAGCGTTAGTGTAGTGTTAGTGTAATACACTGTAGTGTAGTGTTAGTGTAATACACTAGTGTTATATGTTAGTAGTGTTAGTGTAATACACTGTGGTGGTAGTGTTAGTGCAATACACTGTAGTGTTAGTGTAGTGGTTATGCATTACACTGTAGTGTAGTGTTAGTGTAATACACTGTAGTGTTAGTGTACTGTTAGTGTAGTGTTAGCGTAATACACTAGTGTTAGTGTAGTGTTAGTGTAATAAACTGTAGTGTTAGTGTAGTGTTAGTGTAATACACTAGTTAGTGTAGTGTTAGTGTAGTGTTAGTGTAATACACTAGTGTTAGTGTAGTGTTAGTGTAATAAACTGTAGCGTTAGTGTAGTGTTAGTGTAATAAACCGTAGTGTTAGTGTAGTGTTAGTGTAATACACTAGTTAGTGTAGTGTTAGTGTAGTGTTAGTGTAATACACTAGTGTTAGTGTAGTGTTAGTGTAATACACTGGTGTTAGTGTAGTGTTAGTGTAATACACTAGTGTTAGTGTAGTGTTAGTGTAATACACTAGTGTTAGTGTAGTGTTAGTGTAATACACTGTAGTGTTAGTGTAATACACTGTAGTGTTAGTGTAATACACTGTAGTGTAGTGTTAGTGTAATACACTAGTGTAGTGTTAGTGTAGTGTTAGTGTAATGCACTAGTGTTAGTGTAGTGTTAGTGTAATACACTAGTGTTAGTGTAATATTAGTGTAGTGTTAGTGTAATACACTAGTGTTAGTGTAGTGTTAGTGTAATACACTGTAGTGTTAGTGTAGTGTTAGTGTAATACACTGTAGTGTTAATGTAGTGTTAGTGTAATACACTGTAGTGTTAGTGTAGTGTTAGTGTAATACACTAGAGTTAGTGTAGTGTTAGTGTAATACACTAGTGTTAGTGTAGTGTTAGTGTAATACACTAGTGTTAGTGTAGTGTTAGTGTAATACACTAGTGTTAGTGTAATAAACTGTAGCGTTAGTGTAGTGTTAGTGTAATACACTGTGGTAGTGTTAGTGTAATACATCAGTGCTAGTATATTAGTGTAGTGTTAGTGTAATACACTGTAGTAGTGTTAGTGTATACACTGCAGTGTTAGTGTAGTGTTAGTGTAAATACACTGTAGTGTTAGTAATACACTGTAGTGCTAGTGCACTGTTAGTGTAGTGTTAGTAATACACTAGTGTTAGTAGTGTTAGTAATAAACTAAAGAAGTAGTGTTAGTGTAATACAATTAGTTAGTGTAGTGTTGCGTAGTGTTAGTGTAATACACTAGTGTTATGTAGTGTTAGTGTACGCTGTGTAGTGTAGTGTTAGTGTAATACACCAGTGTAGTGTTATGTAGTGTTGTGTAATGCACTCAGTGCTAGTGTAGTGTTAGTAATACACCAGTGTTAGTAGTTAGTGTAGTAAAACAGTGTAATACACCAGTGTTAGTGTAGTGTTAGTGTAATACACCCAGTGTTAGTGTAGTGTTAGTGTAATACACCGTAGTGTTAGTGTAGTTAGTGTAATACACTGTGAGTGTTAATGTAGTGTTAGTACTACACTGTAGTGTTAGTGTAGTGTTAGTGTAATACACTAGAGTTAGTAGTGTTAGTGTAATACACTGTAGTGTTAGTGTAGTTAGTGTGTAATACAATTTGCAGCTAGTGTAGTGTTATGTAATACACTCAGTGTTAGTGTAGTGTTAGTGTACACAATTAGTGTTAGTGTAGTTAGTAATACACCGTAGTGTTAGTGTAGTGTTAGGTGTAATAATAATCGTAGTGTTAATGTAGTGTTAGTGTAATACACTGTAGCATAGTAGTGTTAGTGCAATACAATTAGAGTTAGGTGTAGTGTTAGTGCAATACACTATTAGCTTAGTGTTAGTGTAATACACCGAAAAGTTAGTGTAGCTGCTAGTGCAATACACTGCAGTGCTAGTGTAGTGTTAGTGTAATACACTAGTTAGTGTAGTGTTAGTGTAATACACTGTAGTTTTAGTGTAGTGTTAGTGTAATACACTGTAGTGTTAGTGTAGTGTTAGTGTAATACACTAGTTAGTGTATTGTTAGTGTAATACACTGTAGTGTTAGTGTAGTGTTAGTGTAATACACTAGTGTTAGTGTAGTGTTAGTGTAATACACTAGAGTTAGTGTAGTGTTAGTGTAACACACTGTAGTGTTAGTGTAATACACTGTAGTGTTAGTGTAGTGTTAGTGTAATAGTGCTAGTGTAGTGTTAGTGCTGTACACTAGTGTTAGTAGTGTTAGTGTAATACACTAGAGTTAGTGTAGTGTTAGTGTAATACACCAGAAAAGCTAGTGTAATACACTGCAGTGTAGTAAGTTAGTGTAATACACTGTTGTGTTAGTGTAGTGTTAGTGTAATACACTAGTTAGTGTAGTGTTATTGTAATACACTGTAGTGTTAGTGTAGTGTTAGTGTAATACACCGTAGTGTTAGTGTAGTGTTAGTGTAATACACTAGTTAGTGTATTGTTAGTAATACACTGCAGTGTTAGTGTATGTTAGTGTAATACACTAGTGTTAGTCTAGTGTTGTGTGCATACACTAGAGTTAGTAAAAGTTAGTGTACATACTGTAGTGTTAGTGTAATACACTGTAGCAAGGTTATGTGAAAAGGTGTAATACATCAGTGCATAGTGTAAAGGTTAGTGTAATACACTAGTGTTAGTGTATGTTAGTGTAATACACTAGAGTTAGTGTAGGTTAATGTAATACACTGTAGTGTTAGTGTAATACACTGTAGTGTAGTGTTAGTGTAATACACTGTAGTGTTAGTGTAGTGTTAGTGTAATACACTAGTTAGTGTAGTGTTATTGTAATACACTGTAGTGTTAGTGTAACACACTGTAGTGTTAGTGTAATACACTATGTTAGTGTAATTAGAGTTAGTGTAGTGTTAGTGCAATACACTGCAGTGTTAGTGTAGTGTTAGTGTGAATACACTGTGTATGTTAGTGCAATACACCAGTATAGTAGCGTTGTGCACACACCGCAGTGTTAGTAGCGTGCAATACACCAGTGTTACGCAGTGTTAGGCGTAATACATTGTATGTTAGTGCAGTGTCAGTAATACAATTAGCGTTAGTGCGTAATACACCGCAGTATGTAGTGTTAGTGCTGTAGTGCTAGTGTAGTGTTAGTGCAATACTAACTGCAGTTAGTAGTGTTAGTGCAATACACTGCAGTGTTAATGTAGTGTTGTGTGCAATACACTGCAGGTTAGTGTAGTGTTAGTGCAATACACCAGTGTTGTTAGTGCAATACACCGTAGTGTAGTGTTAGTAATACACCAGTGTTAGTGTAGTGTTAGTGCAATACACCAGAGTTAGTGTAGTGTTACTGTAATACACTGTATGTTAGTGTGTAATCGTATGTGAGTGTTAGTGTAATACATTGCAGTGTGTAGTGTTAGTGCAATACACTCAGTTAGTGTAGTGTTACTGTAATACACTGTAGTGTTAGGTAATACACTAGTGTTAGTGTAATACACTAGAGTTAGTGTAGTGTTAGTGTAATACACTGTAGTGTTAGTGTAATACACTGTAGTGTTAGTGTAATACACTAGTGTTAGTGTAGTGTTAGTGTAATACACTGTAGTGTTAGTGTAGTGTTAGTGTAATACACTAGTGTTAATGAAGTTAGTGTAATACATTGTAGCAAGTTAGTGTAGTGTTAGTGTAATACACTTAGTACTAGTGTAGTGCTAGTAATACACTGTAGTGTAGTTAGTAATACACTGTGTGCTTAATGTAGTGTTAGTGTAATACACTGTAGTGTTAGTGTAGTGTTAGTGTGATACACCAGTGTTAGTAGTGTTAGTGTAATACACTGTAGTGTAGTGTAGTGTTAATGTAATACGCTAGAGTTAGTGTATTGTTAGTGTAATACACTGTAGTGTAGTGTAGTGTTAGTGTAATACATCAGAAAGGTGTAGTTAGTAATACACTGTAGTAGTGTTAAAAGTACACTGTAGTGTGTAGTGTTAGTGTAATACACTCAGAGTTATGTAGGTTAGTGTAATACACTGTAGTGTTAGTGTAATACATTGTAGTGTTAGTGTAATACACTAGTGTTAGTGTAGTGTTAGTGTAATACACTGTAGTGTTAGTGTAGTGTTAGTACTGTAGTGTTAATGTAGTGTTAGTAATACACTGTAGTGTTAGTGTATTGTTAGTGTAATACACTGTAGTGTTAGCGTAGTTTTAGTGTAGTGTTAGTGTAATACACTGTAGTGTTAGTGTAGTGTTAGTGTAATACACTAGTGTTAGTAATACACTGTAGTGTAGTGTATAAGAAAATACACCAGTGTTAGTGTAGTGTTAGTAATACACTGCAGTGTTAGTGTAGTGTTAGTGTAATACACTAGTGTTAGTGTAAAGTGTTAGTGTAATACACTGTAGTGTATGTTAATGTAATACGCCCAGAGTTAGTAGTGTTAGTGTAATACACTGTAGTGTAGTGTAGTGTTAGTTTAATACACTAGAGTTAGTGTAGTGTTAGTGTAATACACTGTAGTGTAGTGTAGTGTTAGTGTAATACACTGTAGTGTAGTGTTAGTGTAATACACTAGAGTTAGTGTAGTGTTAGTGTACACACTGTAAAGTTAGTGTAATACATTGTAGTGTTAGTAATACACCAGTGTTAGTGTAGTGTTAGTGTAATACACTGTAGTGTTAGTGGTGTTAGGTGTAATACACTGTGTGCAAGTTAGTGTATTGTTGTAGTAATACACTGCAGTGTTAGTGTAGTGTTAGTGTAGTGTTAGTGTAATAATAATTGCAGTGCAGTGTAGTGTTAGTGTAATACACTGTAGTGTAGTGTTAGTGTAATACACTAGAGTTAGTGTAGTGCTATGTAACTGTTTTTGAGTGTTAGTGTGTACTTACATTGTAGTGTTAGTGTAAGTGTAGTGTAGTTCTGTAGTGTTAGTGTAAATGTAGTGTTAGTGTAGCGTTAGTGTAAATGTCATGTAGTGTTAGTGTAATACATGCTGTAGTGTTAGTGTATTGTTAGTGTAATACACTGTAGTGTTAGTGTAGTGTTAGTGTAGTGTTAGTGCAAATACACTGTAGTGTTAGTGTAGTGTTAGTGTAATACACTAGTGTTAGTGTAATACACTAGTGTTAGTGTAATACACTAGTGTAGTGTAGTGTTAGTGTAATACACTAGTGTTAGTGTAGTGTTAGTGTAATACACTGTAGCGTTAGTGTAGTGTTAGTGTAATACACTGTAGTGTTAATGTAGAGTTAGTGTAATACGCTGTATTGTTTACACGTTTTTTTCTTTTTCATTTCCAGATGAGGATTATGGGCCGAGGCAGTGTTGTCCTTCTTCTCATTTTAATTCAGTGTGATTGTGAAGCCTATGTGCTCCGGGAGAAACCCTCTGAAGAAGCATCCAGAGAGATCTCAAGCTATGCTGACATTGCTCAGAAGATCATAGAGCTTGCCGTGTTCGGAAAAGCTCAGAATCGCTCCTATGAGCGCCTTGCCTCCTTCACTGACGCAGTGGGTCACAGAATCAGTGGGTCAAAAAATTTGGACCTGGCCATAAAATACATGTACTCTTCTCTGAAGCAGGATGGACTGGAGAATGTACATCTAGAACCAGTGAAGGTCCCTCGCTGGGTGAGGGGAGACGAGAGTGCTGTGATGCTTCATCCATGGGATCACAGCATGTCCATTCTTGGGCTGGGAAGCAGTGTTGGGACTCCAGACGGAGGTCAGCAGAACTGCCAAGGAACTTGTTTGGGATAAACTGTTCTTTCAGGTATTCTTTAGCATAAACAGGTGTGTGAGCTGTGGGGTGGTGTGCTCCCTCTGACAGGTATTGAAGCTGAGGTGTTGGTGGTGGAGTCTTTTGAGGAGCTGAGGAGGAGGGCGAAGGAGGCAGAGGGTAGGATTGTAGTTTATAATCAGCCCTTTGTCAGTTACGGGGAAACAGTTGCTTATCGTACTTCAGGAGCTTCAGAGGCTGCAAAAGTCGGAGCAGTGGCTTCACTCATCCGTTCCATCACTCCGTTTTCCATCAACAGGTCTGTTTGACCTTTAACGCAGCAGGGTGTGATCTTGGCACTGTGTTGTCATTATGGGACTGATCTCAGTTCTGTTCTTTTAGCCCTCACACTGGCTGGCAGTGGTACCAGCTTGGTGTTCCTCAGATCCCCACAGCCTGTATCACAGTAGAAGATGCCCAGATGATGGCCAGGATGTCCCGCAGAGGCTACAGGATTGTGGTGCGGCTTATCATGGGGGCGCAGAACCTGCCGGATGTGGATTCTTTCAATACAGTTGCTGAAGTCACAGGCAGGGAGCACCCAGAGCAGGTGAGCATTAGTTGATAATCCATATTTAAGGACATTAAAGTCTTCTTCTTCTTCTTCTTCTTCTTCTTCTTCTTCTTCTTCTTCTTCTTCTTCTTCTTCTTCTTCTTCCTTCAGCTGCTCCCGTTTAGGGGTCACCACAGCGGATCAACCGTCCATTTCTTACGGCCCTCTGCATCTTCCTGCTTCAAACCAACCACCTGCATGTCCTCTCTATCCACATCCATAAACCTCCTCTTTGGTCTTCCTCTTCTCCTCTTTCCTGGCAGCAGTAATCCTCGTCTCTACTCTGGACATGTCCAAACCAACGCAACCTTGCTTCTCTAACTGTGTCTCGAAGACGTCTAACCTGATCTGTCCCTCTAATATACTCATTTCTAATCCTGTCCATCCTCGTCACACCCAACGAACATCTCGGCATCTTTAACTCTGACAACTCCAGCTCCGCCTCCTGTCTTTTCATCAGTGCCACCGTCTCCAACCCGTACAACTTAGCTGGTCTCACTATCGTCCTGTAAACCGGATGTAAACCGGACCTTTCACTCTTGCTGGTCCCCGTCTATCACAGATCACTCCAGCCACTCTTCTTCACCCATTCCAACCTGCCTGCACTCTCTTCTTCACCTCTCTTCCACACTCACCGTTACTCTGAACTGTTGATCCCAAGTATTTAAACTCCTCCCCCTTTGTCACCTCTACTCCCTCCATAATCACCACTCCACTTTCCTCCCTTTCATTCACACTCTTTCCTCCCTTTCCTCTCTTTCCTCCCTTTCATTCGCATTCTGTCTTTGACCTACTCACTTTCATTCCTCTACTCTGTAGAGCAGATCTCCATCTCTCCAGGTTCTCCGCAAGCTGCTCCCTACTCTCACTGCAGATCACAATATCATCAGCAAACGTCATCGTCCACGGAGACACTTGTCTAACCTCGTCCGTCAACCTGTCCATTACTACTGCAAACAAGAATGGGCTCAGCACTGATCCTTGATGTAATGCAACCTCTACCTTAAATGCATCCTTCACTCCCACTGCAGATCTCACCACTGTTACACCGCCATCATACATATCCTGGAACATACTTCTCTGTAACACCAGACTTCTTCATACAAAACCACAACTCTCTAGGCACCCTGTCATATGCTTTCTCCAAGTCCACAAAGACACAATGCAGCTCCTTCTGACCTTCTCTGTACTTCTCCATCAACACCCTCAGAGCAAACATTGCATCTGTAGAGCTCTTTCTCAGCATAAAACCATACTGCTGTTCACTGATCATCAGCTCTTTTCGTAACCTGCTTCCAAGAACTTCATGCTGTGTCTGATCAACTTTATCCCTCTATAGTTACTACAGCTCTGTGCATCACCCTTATTCTTGAAGATCAGTACCAGTACACTTCGTCTCCACTCCTCAGGTTCCTCTCACTTTCCAAGATTGTGTTAAACAATCTGGTCAGCAACTCAACTGCCATCTCCCCTAAACTCCTCCATGCTTCCACTGGAATTTCATCTGATCCAACAGCCTTTCCATTCTTCATCCTCTTCATCGCTGCCCTTACTTCCATCTTGTTTATTTGCTGCACTTTCTGGTTCACTATCCTCACATCATCCAATCTTCTCTCTCATTTTCTTCATTCATCAGCCCCTCAGAGTTCTCTTTCCATCTGCTCACCTGTGAGAACATTTCCATTTCTATCTTTAATCATCCTGACCTGCTGCACATCTTTCCCAGATCTGTCTCTCTGTCTAGCCAATCAGTAAAGATCCTTTTCTCCCTCTTTACTGTCCAACCTCTCATACAATTCACCAAACACCTTATCACGTCCTGATTACAGGGACAGTCCCCCCTGGAGCAACTCAGGGTTCAGGGTCTTGCTCAGGGACCCAGTGCTGGTAGTGCCAGAGGTGGGATTCGAACCGGGGACCTCTTGAGCCATAGGTTCATAGGCAAGTACCACCACTAGACCACCACCACCCTTCTTGGACTTCTTGGTTCCACCACCGGGTTTCCTTCTCCTCCTTCTTCCTTCCAGATGTCACACCAAGTACATTTCTAGCCGTCTGCCTGATCACGTCTGCAGTAGTTTCCCAGCAGTCCGGTAGCTCCTCAACATCTCCCAGTGCCCGTGTAAACTCCTGCCTGAATTCCACCTTGCAGTCCTCCTCCTTCAGCTTCCACCACTTGATCCTCCACTCTGCCCTCACTTTCCTCACCATCCAGTGCTGTTTAGCTACACTCTCCACATCACTACTTTACAGTCTCCAATCTCCTTCAGACTGACCCTCCTGCAAAGGATATAATCCACCTGTGAGCATCTTCCTCCACTCTTATACGTCACCCTGTGCTCCTCCCTCTTCTTCAAATAAGTATTAACTAAAGCCATGTCCATCCTTTTCACAAAATCTACAACCATCTGACCTTCAGCATTCCTCTCCTTGACACCATGCCTACCCATCACCTCCTCATCACCTCTGTTCCTTCACCAACATGATCATTAAAATCTGCACCAATCATCACTCTCTCTCCCCTGGGTACACTCTCTATCACTTCATCTAACTCACTCCAGAATTCTTGCTTCTCTTCCATCTCACAACCAACTTGTGGAGCATAAGCACTAACAACATTCATTATCACTCCTTCAACTTCCAGCTTCAAACTCATGACCTTCCCTGACACCCTCTTCACCACCAAAACACTCTCCACACACTCTTCCATCAGAATAACACCTCCCCCATCCCTCCTTCCATCCACACCATGGTAGAACAGTTTAAACCCTCCTCCAGTACACCTGGTCTTATTACCCTTCCATCTAGTCTCTCACTTACAGAAGATCAACCTTCCTTCTCTCCATCATATCAGCTCATTCTCTACCTTTACCAGTCATGGGGGTGGGGCAGCGGTGGCCTAGTGGTTCGGGTGTTGGCCACATGATCGGCGGATCAGGGGTTCGAACCCCTTCCCAGTGGGTTGCCCTGAGGTACCCTTGTGCAAGGTACCGTCCCCATCTCGCTCCTCCCTGCGATGGGCTGGCGACCTGTCCAGGGTGCGTCCCCCGTCCTCGCCCTGTGTGCGCTGTGTTGGACGCCAGCACTCCCCCGCGACCCCTTTTGGGACAAGCGGCAGATAATGGATGGATGGATTAACACGGGGCAGCGGTGGCCTAGTGGTTAGGGAGTCGCCCCGCATCGGAAGATTGTGGGTTCGATTCCCTCACAAGTAGGTTGCCCTGAGGTACCCCTGAGCAAGGTACCGTCCCCATCACTGCTCCCCGGGCGCTTTCAATAGCTGCCCACTGCTGCACGGTGTTTGTGTGCGTTGGTTAAAAGCAGAGGTCAGGGCAGCGGTGGCTTAGTGGTTAGGGCGTCAGCCACATGATTGGAGGATCGGGGGTTCGAACCCCTTCCCAGTAGGTTGCCCTGAGGTGCCGTCCCCATCACTGCTCCCCGGGCGCTTTCAATAGCAGCCCACTGCTGCACATGTGTGTATGGGTGAAATGCAGAGAGCAAATTTCCCATTCGTGTGGGAATGGGTTAAAAGCAGAGGTCCAATTTCGTTGTGGTTCATGGTTTGCAGTGCTGTGACCTCGCAATGACAAGGGTTGTCACTTTCATGCTGCCAACATTCAAAGTCCCTACCCTCACTTCCACTCTCCTCTCCTTCTTCCTCTCCTTCTCCATCTGGACATGCCTTCCTCCTCTTCTTCTTCTTCTCCTTTGGCCAACAGTAGTCCAGTGTCCACCAGCACCCTGTAGGCTAACAGCACTGATGGCGGTCGTTGTTAACCCGGGCCTCGACCGATCCGGTATGGAAGTCTGTTTCGTTGTCCGCATATTGATTTGGCAAAGTTTTACAGCGGATGCCCTTCCTCACATAACCCTCCCCATTTACCCGGTACTGGGACCAGCACCAAGAAATACACTGGCTTGTGCATCCCTAGTGGCTGGGTTATTTAAGGACATTAAAGTGAAAGTGACTATTCATTTAAGGACATTAAAGTGAAAGTGACTATTAGTCATTGTGAACACAGTGAACCACAACCAAACACATCCTCTGTATTTAACACACACACACACACACTCACACACAACACACACACACTCACACACACACACACACACACACACACACACACCTTCCAGCAAGGGGCAGACATATCTAGCACCTGGGGAGCAGTGATGGGGACGGTACCTTACTCAGTAGTACCTCAGGGCAACCAAACCCACAACCTTCACATCTTGGGGTCCCTAAACGGTAGAACATCACTGCTCCATTAACGGGGTTTTGTAGTGGATGCAATAGTGTCTTCCATGTGATCAGTCAGAACTGGGGTTTTTTACCTTCACAGCTACAAATGTGTGATGTAAATTTTGAGAGAATAAACAAGTTTTACAGTTCAAATTTCCTTCAACAATTATCACCTATAACTGCTGTTGGTTCTTCTCCCATTATTCCAAATAATCAGCAGCTCTGTCTGGGTTAAGATCAGTGTTCGATGCAGCTCAGCCCTTTAAAGGCTTCCTGAAATCATGAGCTGCCAGTTAGTGACGCTGGTTCCACGCCTGGGTCTGTGTGACTCAGATGATGTTCAGGGAGCCAATTATAGAGTTTTTGTAGAAGTTGTTCTTTCAGTCTGACTGGAGATCAGTTTCTTTTCTTCTTCTAGAATTTTAATAAGCATTTGTGAAAGAAGCGCTTCCACCTTCCACCACTAATGGACCTGCTCTGACTGTCCATCACACACTGCACTTTCTGACCCTGGACATGGAACACCTCTCCAGGAGGCAAGTGCCCACACATTGCTGGCCTCTAATTAGTGACTTGTTAATAAAGGTTCCAGGGAGCTGGCTGGCTGAGAGCCCTGATCTCAGAGCTGGCGAGGTGTATATTTCTAGCAGCGGATGAAATTCAGATCTGACACAAATTGCTGTTTAATGGAAAACTGAAAAGGGAGAAAAACCAAGCAGTCACTTGTGTTTCCGAAGGACTCGTCTGTGTACGAGTAGCACAAGCAGCACCACCAGAACCTCCATGATCTACTGTTTTATAGACTTCAGTGTGGTTTTGCTGGAGTGCTGCTGCTGAGCCCACTCAGATGCAGCTGTTTCGGAGCTCCTTCATTACATGAGAGGGAAGGAATTTCACGACCCTGCTGACTAAACAAGTTTCCACTGCTGCCTCTTTATCACTTTGTGTGATGTCATCGTTTTAGAAGAAAAATAAAAATGAACTCCCTTAAAAGACGTTGAACAAACTTTTCCATTAAATACTGTCAGACCTGAAATTTTTATCTTCATCTTTTAAATTCAATGTTCCTCCAACTTTGCTGGCCCCTGACAGGGATAGCACTGAAAATGAGTTGTGGTGAAGATGAGCGGCTCCTCCTGGTCTGATGCCTCTTCATAATTCTTCTTTTTCTTTTTCTTCTTCTTTTGGTTGCTCCTATTTAGTGATGTTCCGCCACAGTGGAACATCAGCTTCCAATCCTTCTGGTTCTCTGTGTTTTCCTGATGGCTCTTTATAGTTCCTGACACCTTTAATAGTCTTGTAGTTCCAGAGACGCCGGATGATTTACTTCAGAAGCTATAAAATGTGATTCCTAATGTTTGATTTTGGGAAATCTACCTGAAATGAATGAACTCGTTATAAGTCACAATTCTTTTCATTCATAAATGAATCTGGGTGGTGAATGTCCTTCTCTGCTCCAGCCGGGCTCTGCTGTAGTTCTGTTGTCTCAGGGAGCTTTGATTTAACGTGATCAGGTTTCGTGTCGGTGTCAGTTTAATATTCCGACTCAAGAGTGAAGACTTAGCGGATCAGAACAGTGTGCTGCATCAGCTGCTGTGGTTCTGGTTCTGTGTTGTGTGCTGGGGCAGCAGTGGTGGGTGTGGGTTGTGGACAGACAGAGGATGTTTTGGATGGACTGGTTCTGTTTGTTAGTTTGCGGTTCTGGTGATCAGAAGCTCAGAGCGCTGCGGTGTTTGCTGGGAGTCTCTCTCTGTTTGATTGCTGCCCAAAGATGTCACTGGTACGATTTTCCTCACTTTGTTCTCTGAAATGACTTTGATGGTAAAAACATGATTTTTGTCCTATTTCTAGAATGTCGCGGAGCCTTTTGACCTTGAGTGTGAATGTACGTAACATACAGAGCATGAATCTCCTGTTCCTCTTTCTGTTTCCTCCAAAGTTGATCATCACATCATTGACATACTGAGCGATGACACATGCAGTGCCTGCGGTGACATTTGGTCTTTATCACGTGCTGTTGGCTGTTTTTTATAGATCATCTACATGGACTCGTTAAAGGCTTTCAGACCAGGGTCAGTACACTGTTCTGGACTGTAGAATTTAGGGTGGAGTTCACCTTCTCCTAAAGCACAGCTGATGACTGTTTTGTCCTGTTCTGGTGTCTTTAGTGCCTATGTGATTGAATCTCACAGTCCATCGAAAAGTCACCTCATGTTGGTGCTTCAGAGACAATAAACACCACAAATCGCTGGTCAGCAGCCAGAGAGGACTAATTTAGCTGTTTCCACAGCTGATCCTCGTATAATTTCATCAGTATTGAGCTCAATCCACTTGATGTTTAGCAATCTGTTTACATCAGAGACACCAGATAAACAGCAGGTTCACAACAGACACACAGCAGCAATTTAAACCACACTGCCAGGGGAAGTAAATAATGCGGAAAAGAGCCACTGTAGAAAAAATGGCACAAAAGGTTAATGCTGGAAAATTTATTACATCTGATTCATGTTTTCTTTGCATATGTGTGTGTGTGTGTGTGTGTGTTTGTGTGTGTGTGTGTCTGTGTCTGTGTCTGTGCATGTGTGTGCGTGCGTGTGTATGTGTGTGTGACTGTACCTGGGGAAGAGACAGCACCCTCTGGACAATTAATGAATGAGTGAACTTCTTGTGCTGAACTCACACAATGTGAGCAGTGAGTACATTCACATTCACATTCACATTCACTTTCACTTTCACATTCACTTTCACATTCACTTTCACATTCACTTTCACATTCACTTTCACATTCACATTTACGACATTTATCAGACGCTCTTCTCCAGAGTGTCTCCATGTCCTGATTACAGGGACAGTCCCCCCTGAAGACACTCAGGGTTCAGGGTCTCAGGGACCCAGTGGTGCTGGAGGTGGGATTGAACCTGGGACCTCTTGAGCCACAGGTCCATAGACAAGTACCACCACTAGACCACCAACACCATCCACACACACCAGGACTGAACACACACACCGGGAAAAGGAGCAGTGAGCTGTAACTACTCCACCCAGGGAACAGTGATGGGGATGGTAGCTTGATCAAGGGAACTTTTGGGTAACCTGCTGGTGGGAACTCAAACCAACAACCTTCTGATCATGAGGGCAAGTATCAAACCAGCAGGCCACCATTGCCCGTCTGCTGCGAAACCTCTGTAAATCTGTGCACAGTGAACACAGAGCCGCGTGGTCTCAGTAAGAGAAATAAAACCTTCAGCTTTATTTAAGAACCTTTAGACGGGTGTCTGTCATTAAATGTCACGCTCACAACAGATGGTGGATCATTTCAGGTTTATTTCAAACCGGATGCAGATTAAAAAGGAGGAGAAATGTGTGTGTGGAGTCCTGAGGTGTTCACTGTGCTTTTTTTAGGCTGGTGTGTTTGCAGTGTGTGTTTGACTGCGTGGGAAGCTTCAGCTGTGTGTGTGTGTGTGTGTGTGTGTGTTATTGGCCTGATGTCCTCTCTGTTTGAAGGGGATCTGATGTGTCTGTTCTCTATCCTGCCATCTGTGACGTCGTTTGGGTCCTAATGATAGTCTGGGTGGGGAACAAATAAAAAACTGAACAAAAATAACATCAAAAATATTGTTTTTTTACAGTGTCTCTTATTTCATTTTCTATTTTTCTGAGGTTTGTGCAAAAGTCTGGAGCACCAGAACAGCTGGGCTGGAAATATAAGAAGTACGATATAGCCGCTCAGTGTTCATGCAGCAGGTTTTCATGTCTAGTAAGCAGGAAAGAAAGAAGGAGAAGAGGTTTGAGGGATGGACGTTTCTTAAAGTTAATGCTTAAAGTAAAACTAAAGCTGGTCAGAACACCTGTGTAAGGTGGGCTGGGAATTCTCTGGATGAAGTTTTATAGTGAGCCTGACTGTATGAGGATGCTGGGTCTTCATTATTTCCAGAAAATCGTGGCGATCAGCAAATCCGAATCTCTGGCCGTGGTTTACCTCTGAAACTGGGTCGCTATGACAGAGTGTGTCTCCCTTCAGAGAAATTTTGGGTTCGTGGATCTCTGGGTGCTTTATCTTCTAAAGGCTGCAGCTCTTTGCTCTGGTGTCTCTGTACTTCGGCAGTTCTGCTCTGGAAGCTTCGGGATAGAGCTGAGGTTTTGCTGGCCTTTCTCCTCCACAGGCTCAGATCATAAAATTGAAATGGAGAAAATACGAAGTAAATTGAAAACAAACACTTTGAGAAATATTAGGTTTAATTAACTGATTTAGTTCAGATTCAGCTGGTTCACTTTTCTCCATAAGCTTCACCATGACAACAGTGAAAATCTCCTCCTCCTCCCAGTTCAGACTGTACAGGTTTTATTACACAGATCAGTCAGTCTGTATTCACTTCAGTGCCGTGTGGGAGTAAATCACTGCACAGGCAGTTTTTTTAGGATCTGTTTTTCCTGGACGTCCAGTCGTGTTTTTTGGTTGCCGGTTGAGGAGTTTGTTGTGAGAAACGTTTCTCTTTATCTTCTCACACACTGTGACCCCTGAGCTTCACTGGACCGAACCGGGTCCACCGGGTTTCAGCTGGAGACGCGTCACACACACAGTTTCAGTAATTACAGATTCACTCACATCCTCCCCCACAGTGACAGAGCCTTAATACTCACACACACACACACACTGAACACACACAGACAGTCTGAATCATCGGGAGTTGGAGTGTCAGAGATCTGGTGGAACAAGTTTGGCTTTGCTGCACATTTGAACTGGTTTTGATTAAAAAGAACAAATGGAAAAAAACCCTGTAAAATATTTATTTTGATATTAAATAAAAAATCAGTGGTTTGTAGCCTTTTGGAATAAATCTAGTCTGGGACTAATGTTCATTACTGTTGTAGAATCATCACTGAATGTTTTAGTCCAGGCTCAGGTTTGAGAGACCAACCTGTCTAAAGAGTCCCGGTTATTCTCACAGGCTTAATTCATGGGACACCTGAATTAACAGGTGTCCCATGTTAACAGGGACACCTGTTGTCCCAACAATTAATTAGGGGACACCTTCCCCATGAAGGGGGGGCTTAGTCTGCAGAGATGTTTAGGTGACAGTCACATCCACATGAACGCAGGACCCAGCACATGCACCATGCTGTCTTTGTCAGCATCCGTAATAGCCCCACCAGGAGAACCTGGAACCACATCCTGAAGTGTGTTGATGTACAGGCTGATCAATATATGTTATAAATGAAGTTATATTTTATGAATGCAATATTAATATTTAAAATAAATAACCGCAGCACTATTTCTCAGAGCAACTTTTATTGCAGTGGGAATATCAGAGCCTGGAGATAGTAATGTGGTTTCTTTCATTTTTGTTGTTAAACTCTCAGGGCAGAAATTTTGAAAGCTCGTGTTGAATGTCAGGAAGAGAAGTGAAATGAAAGTGACTATTTGTCATTGTAAAACTCAGCAGAGCACACAGTGAACATATGCTTTTAACACATACACAACATGCTGCAGGGGAGCACTGATGTGGACGGTACCTTGATCACCGTGCAGCCGAGTGGTCTGGGATTTGAACCCGCACCTTCTGATTCTGGGGTCGAATCTCTAACCACTATGTCACTGCTGCCCCTGAAAATCACTGAATCTGTGAAACACGTGCAGGATTTCTTTCAGCCGCTCAGTTAAAACCAGGATATGAATTAACAACTGCACAAATAGAATGTATGAACAGTAAACTTATAATTTTACAGTTTATTATCTTTCTTATTTGTTTTGGGTAAGACTTTGCTCATGAATGAACTTCTTTAAAGAGGGAATTGGATAAAACCCATTTTAACCTTTTAAAGTTAAAAGATGGCTGAACATACTTTAAACCATCATCTCCTTCCAAACCGAAGCTACAGATTTAATAAGACCTTCTGGATTTGAGCAGAACTCACATTCAGGTCATAAACCTTTTTAATTAAACTGATGTTTTTGGGTATGGTGTTCCATTTACAGCATTTATCAGACGCTCTTCTCCAGAGTGTCTCCATGTCCTGAGTACAGGGACAGTCCCCCCTGGAGACACTCAGGGTTCAGGGTCTCAGGGACCCAGTGATGGTAGTGCTGGAGGTGGGATTCAAACCGGGGACCTCTTGAGCAAGTATCCTACCACTAGACCACCACAGAGACATATATATGGTGTTCAGCATCACCAGCACCTTGTTCTCCTTCCAGTTTTCCAGAACACTTTATGTGATGAACTGCAGAAGAACTGGCTGCCTGCGGCCATGAAGAAAGAGTTGTTCATAAATAAAGAGCTAAAAGGTGCGTTTTTTTGGTGCAGTGGTTCTAGTGTTTAAGGAGTTGGCCCCAGGATCAGAAGCTTGTGGGTTTGAATCGCAGGCCAGTAGGTTGCCCTGAAGTACCCATGAGCAAGGTACTGTCCCAATAACTGCTCCCCGGGAGCTTTAAATAGCCCCCCCCCCACTGGATGGTGTGTTTGGGTGAAAAGCTGAAGATGTGTTTGGTTGTGGTTCAATGTGTTCACAATGACTAATAGTAACTTGCACTTCAGTTTAACAGAAAGTTGAAATAAATTAAAGCCAAAGCTTCTACTGGTTTACTGTGCAGATCCACTGGTTTCTCCTTTTGGATGCTCTGGTTCTGTGGGAGAGCTGGGTTTCTGCTCTGTGCTGTCACCGCTGTGGGGTTTGCTCTGTCATAACCATTTATTTCTTCAGCTCCTTATAAATAATGCATGGAGTGATAAAGTCCTGTGACACCCAGAATAGCAGCTCCACCACCAGGGAGAAGAAAGGTTCATTCAAGAGCATCTCTGGATGCTTTTCTCAACCTCTGCTTCTTTTCCTCACTCAGATAGTTGGAGGTTTTATAGCAGTGTAGTGCAGTTCATGCGTTTACTTTTCTCTTGTTTAATCGGATGAGCTGAATGTAAGGAGTGCAGACGGGAAGATGTAACGGGAAGAACCCCCGTTTTATTCTGCAGCCTTGTGTGTAGAGCTCTGTGTGTCATTTTAATAATTGTGTTTGAGGGCGACTGCGAGAGGAGATGGAGCGTACAGTGGAATCGAACCGTTTACCTGTTCAGTGTTCTAGTTCACATTTTTGGTTTGGTTTTCGTATTTCCACAAGTTCGCCGGTCTGTTAAATAGTGTAAGGAAATATAAATAACTGCATAAAGTTATTCAATCATTCACGTGGTTGTGTATGATATTGGCCGCAGTAAGATTTAATTGTTGAATATCATTTCAGGCGCAGAAATTCTACACAAAGTAAAAACATTATTTCTACATTATTCAGACAATCACTGTAGTTTATAACAGTGTTACACAAATAATATACATTATATTATAAAAAGCAACTAAATATTGTTCTGTAATGTTATTATGGAAGAATTTTAGAGATATGAAGGATTTTGATCTTATTTTACATTTACATTTATGGCATTTAGCAGACGCTCTTCTCCAGAGCGACTTACAACAGTGCTTTGATTCCAAATTAGATCATCATCATCGTCTTGGTAACCAGCTCAGATCAGTAACTGCTGATGAGCTATTTCAGCCTAAGTAACAAACTAAGAGCCCTTGTGACAAGTATATACACTACACACTTTTTTTTTGACAGGAAAGAGGGAGTAGAGGTTTTTGAGGAAAGAAGGAGCAGGGGAGGAGAGTAGATGGTTTGGGAGGGTTAGTCCCTGAGAACTTTCTCTGCTACTCACGGTGGCGGGCTACAGGAAGGACGTCTGCGCAGAGCCAGTGGTCCAGCACATACTTTTATTCACACAAGTTACCAAAACCAGATACAAGACAAAAGTGAACCACCCGTAACTTCAGGCTTTGCCTATAGAATGAGCCGCGCTCTGTTCTGACTCATTGGGCCTTAAATAGTCCGCCCCAATGAAGCACACCTGTGCCTTCATGAGCTCAGGTGTGCTCAGTCAGAACAGAGCGCCCTCTACCGTGAACAAATCATATCCACACCTAGGCAGACTGTGACAGCTACTTTATGTTTGTTCTATACAGTAGTTGGTCTAGGGGACTGTTACTTTTGCACAGGGTGATTAATGGCAATTTTCTTTCAATTAATGAAACTGCAAAACTATTTCCTGTTTCTTTCATTCTGTTATTTATCTTTTAGAGGAAAATGGTCTTGTTTTCACCAAAATTTGAAGTCTTTTTACAACAGACATTAAAAGAGTGAGTTTGCAGTTCAGCCTTGACGTTAAAGATTCTCCACTACATTGAATTAACCTTTAACATTTTTAAAGAATAGCTTTAATGAAATACTTTAATGACACTGTTTAATTTATCGGCTCTGGCAGATCGACCTCGAAATGTTCTGTAGAAAAGAGTTTTTTTTAAGTTCTGGATAACAGCTTCACATTCTGATCAAACTAAATTGGGTTCTAGAGCACAGATACAAACCACCTGCTGTCCCTGAACCAGAACTTCAGACTGTCCTGTCTTTCCAGGGACTGTCCAGTTCAGAGACTCCCGTTCCACAAACAGTCGGTCCAGCTTTGCTGTCCACTGATGATTCTCCTCCTAGAACCTCCTCATCTGGATAAGTGAATTGGAATCAGGGTCTGTTTGTTTATCCAGTGTTGGGTTTGTTGTTTTTGTTTACTTATCCCGTCGTTCTCTCACTCTGCTCAGCTCTTTTTATTCTGGGAACACTGGACAGTGTTGTCCTTGCAGGACTGTTTACTGCCATCATGGTGGATTTCACCCCTTCAGGGCTGTTTATTTCTCCTGCTCTGTGAGTCATGTAGAGCATTAAGGGAAGCCCAGAGTCTAAAAGCTTCTCCACTCTTCATTAGTTTCCCCCAGACGACCAGACACAGGACCCTTATCTTTCAGGGTTCTCGGAGTGACGGAAGAAGACACTGGTCGGCTTCACTTCAGTCAACATTGGACTTGATGAACAGAGAAATCTGTTTTTCTGTCCAAAATGTACTCTGATGTCCTTCTAAGCCACCAGTGTGTCAATATTTATGAGTAATACTTTGCCCTGGTTAACGGGACAGAGCTTGTGCAACCTGAGGACATTTATTTTATGAATAAACAGAACTTTGAGACGGAGTGTTTCTTTCCTGGCTGTAGTGCTGATGGACTGATGGACTGATGGACTGATGGACTGATGGACTGATGGACTGTGACTGTGACTGTGGAGTGTTCCTCAGGCTTTAACAGTCTTTGTGTTGGTCCATGGCTCTTTCAGGCTGTTAGTCAGGCTTCAGGACTCTCTGTATCTGAGAATGTGTTTGTCCTTCAGTTCAGAACATCTGTGTGGCTTCCAGTTTTCCTTTTTGAATGACAAACAAGGCCAACCATGTTTTTTTATCTGTTAGTTTTCATCAGTAGCTCTGAACTTAAACATTTAGGGTTACGTTTGTGATCAGCTCTGGTCACG
>CM029379.1:126545-144744 GCA_017165825.1 Hepsetus odoe
ATCCGTTCACTCTGGATTTTTTAAACTAAACAGAAAATGCATCTGCTTAAAACGTGGATAGATGCACCTTATAACATCTATATCACAAGCTTTTAATGTTCATAGAAACCTACACAGCATAAAGAATCAGGTCAGGACATGCTCTCTACTGCTGGAAATATTGCCTGTGATTTAGGTGAAGGGTGGCACCTGGGTGGAGCACTCAGGAGGCAGGACATGATGCACAACCTCTCCAGAACTGACCTGTTCTTTTCTCACACAGACTCGATTGGACATGGACTCTGTACAGGAGTTGGGAAAGGACAGTGTTTTACTTCTCCAGGTAGCGTCAGTTCAGGGCTGCAGGTCTTGAGTGGAAGGACGGTTCCGTTCTAACCCTGTTAAATACCACTGTCCAGGGACAGCAGAGAGGGACGGAGTTGGTAGATTCAGTCATGATGGTCCAGTTGGTGACTTGACCTGTTCTGCCCACGTCTTCTCGTCTCTAATCTGTTCTCCTTGTGCAGGGCTGCCGTCCTTGGACTCAGCAACAGAGCTGTCCATATGGGTGGACTGGTTTGGGTGTAAAGGGACAGCTGGTTCTCCAGCATCTACTGCAGCTCAGACAATTCACTGACTTCCGTTATGAATCCGTGTCGTTTAGGCTTCATGGAAAAATTGTAGTACTGAATGTTCAGTAGAATGAGGCTGTTTGCACATCAGTCTAGTTTGCAGGTTTTAATCAGAGGGTTTTTTTGTTATTTTCACCCAAATGTAATTATTTCAGTCTGAAACGCTGAGAAAATCTGTGCTGCTCTCACTCCGTATCCTGTTTGGTCCACAGGTCTACGGCCAAAGAGGACGCTCAGAACAGTTCTGTGGTCTGCTGAGGAGGCGGGAGGAGTGGGAGCCCAGCAGTATTTCCAACAACACAAAGTAGCTGCTTTTCATCTGTTAATAAAATCAGTATTTTTTTAATGAATCACATATTTCTGGACCGGTTATTTAGGAAGCATTTGAGTTCGAAGTGCAGGATAATGGTTTTAACTCTGGATGAAATTATAAAGCAGAAGAAACACCAACCAGAGTTCAGGTTCTGTGTTTGTTTTTTGAATTCTGTTCATGGTGGGGGATGAACTGAACTCGAAAATGTTGAAAATGTACTTTGTTGTCAGAAAGTCTAAAATAATAACGGACAGCTCTGTGATTGGATCTGAGTGATGAGAGAGGAGGTCTTTTCTGTCCCTTCTCCTAATTTAATAAAGGCCTGTCGTGAAAAATGTGATAGTGACTGCTGTCGTCCAACCGAAAGCCAGTTTCCCAAAAGCACTGGTCCAGAAAAAGGCACTGGGAAAGTTTTGGACAGAAGGGTTGGGACTTGCCATGTGAGTTTAATTAATATTAAGAAGTTCTTTGACTTGTTGGATTTTTCATGCACACAATGTTGAAGACGCGAGAAGGTTAAATGGCTTTTCCTGCTGCAGCTGTTTTTATTTGTGTGCTGAACATGAAGATATTCAATTCTACACCCATGATGTTCACCTGCCCTAAGAGAGTCTTTATAGGCTGAATCAGGAGGCTTGGAGCAGTAAAACAAACTGCTCCATGTCTGCCCTGCCAGCAGGTTAAACAGAACTTTTCTTCAGTTCTCCACGACAATCCTCACTTTTGTTTTCATTTCAGTGCTGAAGAGTTTAGTGCATCACTTCTCTTGACCAGCATCAGGAGTGAAATCCTGTGGGATCATAATCTTTTTTGTTCGTCAGGAAAACATTTCCAACTTTGACCTGGTGATGGAGTCGGATCTGGGCACATTTTCCCCCATCGGCCTGCAGTTCACCGGCAGTGACAGAGCCAGAGCCGTCATGAAGGAAGTGATGAAACTGCTGGCGGCAATTAATGTGACGTCTCTGGAGGAGCATGGAGAGGGAACTGACATCAACATGTGGATGAAAGCTGGAGTACCAGGTCAGTTTAAATGACAGCTACCGCTCACTGAAGCTCAGTTTGTGCAGAGAATAATTTTAACAAAACAGCAACACTGACGTGAGCAGCTGCTGGA
This sequence comes from Hepsetus odoe, assembly GCA_017165825.1. Taxonomy (NCBI): domain Eukaryota; kingdom Metazoa; phylum Chordata; class Actinopteri; order Characiformes; family Hepsetidae; genus Hepsetus; species Hepsetus odoe. The sequence continues at coordinate 128,587 of CM029379.1, forward strand.
GCGCTCAGCTTTTGGTCCTTTCTGTGTTTAAGATCATTTTAATTTAAATTGGCCACCCTGTCCAATCAGACAGCAGTAGATTGTGTGGTTGATCTCCTTACTGCCTTTTTGTTCTGTGACGATCACTGGATCATTGGTTCAGCAGCGTTCTTCATCTTTTCTCCCAGAAATTTTACGTTTTAAAATAATTAGCTCGTTTCTTAATCCAGAAGAGGAGAAAATCTTGAAAATGTCACTTTTTCCAAGCAGTCAAGCTTACATGTGTCTCACCTTCCTCACATGTATCTCCCCCACCTGTTCAGTTCCTGAGGGACTTGCTCTGCTGGAAGTCTAATGACTGAAAAAGTGGCATTAATTGTTTGAGTTCAGTCAAAGAGCCCTGAAATGAGCTCTGTCCCGTGTCTCAGGCCCTCAGTCTGAGTGAGGAAATCTCAGACATGTGCCACAGCAGGGACCGGGCTGGACAGAACCTTTATTAGAGCTCTCAGATTTCACGCCTAGCAGACAGGCAGCCCTTTTTATAGCAGCAGCACTGCTCATTTCTGTCATTATTCAAGTATTCGGGTTATTCATGTGGCCTTTGAGTCACCCATAAGATATAAAATGTTCCATTTTTATTTTTGGAATTAAAAAAGAGAGATTTGACCAAAGAAGGGAAACGTGTGTTGTTATGCAGTAACCTTTATCCTTCCTCACTTCTCATCCTTACGTTTCCTTTAGAATAGAATAGAATAGAATAGAATAGAATAATCCTTTATTATCCCACGAAAGGGAAATTCAGGTGTTACAGGGCTCTTTAACAAGAAAGAACAAGAAAGAAAGAGAGAATATATGAAAACAAATATAAAAAATATATAAAGATATACATATCCATATACAGATATATATATATATATATACACATACACACACAGATACATATACATATTTACAGGGCAATTAACAAGAAAGAAAGAATATGAAAATGGAAAGATAACCTTGTACACAGAGAGAATATCATAATAATAATAATAATAATAATAAATTATAATAAATTATAAATAAATAAATGTAAATGTAATAATAATAATAATTATATTGTTAATAAATTAGTAATAATAAATAAGTAATGCTAGGTTGTGTAGTGGAGTCTGATGGCTGCAGGTAAGAATGCAGGTAAGAATGACTACTCAGTGCTCCTACAGTCTCGTGTAGGGGGTGGGAGGTGTTGTCCATGATGGATGTTAGTTTGGAGAACATCCTCTCCTCCCCTACCTGCTCGATGGACCTGAGTGGGCAGTTCAGGACAGAGCTGGCCCTCTTGACCAGTTTGTTTAGTTTCCCTCTGTCCCTCTCTGAGACTCTTCCACACCAGCAGACCACAGCGTAAAAAACAGCCGACGCGTCCACAGAGTCATAGAAGGACCTCAGAAGATTCCTGTTTACTCCAAAGGACCTCAGCCGCTTTAGCAGGTGAAGACGACTCAGGCCCTTTCTGTACAGAGCAGTAGTGTTAGTGGACCAGTCCAGTTTATTGTTGATGTGGACACCCAGGTATTTGTACTCCTCCACCGTTTCAATGCACAAACCCTGGATGTCCACCGGTGTGACGGGGGGTGACTTCCTGTGAAAGTCGATCACCAGCTCCTTCGTCTTGCTGGCATTGATACGCAGATGATTTTGATCACACCATCTGAAGTCACTGATGACCCCCCTGTATTCCTGCTCATTCCCCTCCGACACACGACCAACAATAGCGGTGTCGTCGGAGAACTTCTGCAGGTGACAGGTGTCCGTGTTGTATGTAAAGTCCGCTGTGTACAGGGTGAAGAGGAAGGGGGAGGACTGTTCCTTGTGGGGCTCCAGTGCTGCAGACACACAGTCCTGGAGTCTCACATACTGGGGTCTATTGGTGAGGTAGTCAATAATCCACTCAGACATGTGATGGTCCACACCTACTCCCTCCAGCTTCCCCCTCAGAACTGAAGGCCGGATTGTGTTGAAAGCACTAGAGAAGTCAAAGAACATGACTCTCACAGTGCTCCTGTCACTCTCCAGGTGAGTGAGGGCCTGATGCAGCAGGTAGATGACAGCGTCATCCACCCCGATGTGCGGCTGGTAAGCAAACTGCAGCGGGTCCAGGTCCCTCCTGACCAGTGGACGAAGGTGATGGAGGATGATCCTCTCCATGGCCTTCATCAGGTTAGAAGTGAGGGCAACGGGTCTGAAAGGGTTTGGCTCCTTGGGGTGCGACGTCTTGGGGACTGGAACGAGGCATGAAGTCTTCCACAGAATGGGGACGCGCTCCAGGCTGAGGCTGAGGTTAAAGATGTAGGTGATAATCTCACAGAGTTGATCTGCACAGTCCCTCAACAGGCTGGAGCTGATGCCATCTGGACCTGTGGCTTTCCTGTGCTTCATCTTCCTTAGCTGTTCCTCACCTGGTCAGCTGTGATGGAGAGGCTGGTGTGTGGTGTGTGTGGTGTTAAAACAATTACATTCCCGGGTTGCTGTGCCCAGTGTTTTATTCTTGGTTCATTTTGACCGCGTTCAATCTATTCTGTTACATTTTCACACTGATGTTCTCAGAACTCAAAATAAATCTGTTTACCTACTGAAGGGCAGCGTTCTTAAAACTACACAAGACCTACACAAGCCTTCCATTACAGAAGAGAAACATCCTCCCACAGGGCTTCCCCAGGCCACCGTGCTGGGACTCCACTCTCTTCACAGTTTAAACCTCCTCCTTGGAATGAGTCAACATGATCAGAGCAGGACCTCACGCTACCAGTAGGTTGCCCTGAAGTACCCTTGCTCAAGGTACCGTCTCCGTCACTGCTCTACGCGTGTTTTCAGTAGCTGCCCCCTGCTGCACATGTGTGTGGGTTAAAAGCAGAGGTTGTTTTTCACAATGACAAAATTTTACTTCACTGCACTTTTATTCATTTGAAATAAATTGTAACTGATTTTACATTTTGTAGCCTTTAATATTCTGAGCTCTCTCAGCACTGTAGACTGAATGTCGATCTTTGTAAGTCACTTTGGATAAAAGCTTTTGCAGAATGAGTCAAAGAAAAAATCAGTTCTTAAAGGCTTATTCCAACAAGGTATCAAACCCACAGCCTTCTCAGGCAGATATTAATGCCATGTTCTTTATTCTCTCTACACAATGTGTGACACGGGTTTTGGTGAAATTTGACGGATTTGGTTGAAAAAATGTGCTTTCTTTTCACATCTATTCCACCAAACTCTGTTTACCCCAAACGCTTAAACATTAAAAAGCTGTGGGCAGCTTTGGAACCTCATACATTTTGGGACACTGTGTGGAATTAAAACCAGCTCAGCAAATGCTGCACTTTTAAAGGCTGAGCAAGACTTTGTTGGCGTTGCCTGAAGAATAGCTGATGGTTCTGGAAATCCTCTCCATCTGGAAACAGTAGAGAAACTGGAGACCTTTTTAACTGTAAACACATGCGCTGGACTCCTGTTTTACTCCAGAAAAAGAGAGCCTGAGTGGAGAATGGAAAAACCTCTGATATGAGGACAGTTATTTGCAGAGAACCCTGCTTTGTCCAGCACCAGTCTTTTATATTTAAGGCCATTCTGAAAAGCGGAAGAAGAGCCTGAGCTCCACAGAAGGAACGCGGTTCATCTTGGGTTTACTTTTAAGGTTGTGAACGTGATTTACGCTCGTGGAATTTGAGCTGTCAGAAAGAGTCAAACAGCCTAAACGACAAGAAACAGTTACTTTGTTCGAAAGGCAGGTCAGTAATTACTGAAGTCCTGAGTCTGTAACACTGGAACTTTAGTGAAAAAAAGTGAAAGTGACTACCCTTGTCATTGTGAAACGCAGCACAGCACAACAAAATTCAACCTCTGTGTTTCACCCACACACACATAAGGGGGCAGCTATTGAAAGTGCCCGGGGAGCAGTGACAGGGACGGTACCTTGCTCAAGGGTACCTCAGGGCAAACTACTGGTGAGGGAATCAAACCCACACTCTTCCGATCCGGGGCGACTCCCTCACCACCAGAACACAACCGCCCTCATTTATTCTTTTGGTCTAAAGTCAAAGCGATGAAGCTTATAAATCCACACTGAGATCGTTCACAGAGAAGAACCGGTACAACTGCTGGTCTTTCTGAAACATAAAAAAGGGTTAATGGTTCTGGCTGAAATGTAGCACATGGATCACCTTCCTCATAAACAGATGGAAGCTTTTGAGTTAAAAATGAGGTGCAAATATTTCCCAAACTTCAGGTCGGCCGTCTGCCGGTTAGGTTGAATAATTTGGTCTTTTAGAAGGACAGCAGAGGTTGGATGTGTATTTTGGTCTTTCCACTCCATTTTACACATTTTACCACATTTCAGTTTCTGTTTCCTTTGGCAGGTGCCAGTCTGCACACGGCAGACAGCAGGTACTTCTGGTTCCACCACACTAAAGGGGACACCATGACGGTGCAGAACCCGGCAGAGATGAACCTGTGCTCAGCCGTGTGGGCTGTGGTGGCCTACGTTGTAGCAGATCTTGATGAGATGCTCCCCAGATAATTTCCAGATCTACATGCCTGCCAAACAGCCTGGTGGAAGGAGCGGGTTTAATGTTTGGGAAACACTCCACCCAATTCTGTTCTTCATTAGACGTTTCTCAGGGTTCATTCAGGAGAAAAACAGCAGAATTCTTACTGCTCTGTTCCGCTGTTGAAGATCCAGCGCTTATGTTAAATGTGGTTCCTGAACCCCAGACGTCAGTCTTCGTCGTGTGTAAATATATCTGATGTGAGGAAACGTTTCCTAAATACAGTTTACTTTCTGTTCCTCCTTCTGTTGGAGATGGATGCTCTTTGTGGAACTGTTCTCTGTAAATTCTATGACCTAATGATCCAGGGTTCCTTTTCTGTAAACACAGTCTCCTGTACATCTCCTGTCATACAATGCATTTTTGGAACAGAAGAATTGCTACCTTAAGCTTCTTTTGCTGATTCCATAGCTGCAGTTTAATCATCCTTACTTGAATTTTCTAGTGTTTTACAAATAAGCTGTCTTTAAGAGCCTGAAGTACGATTTGAGTTAAATTGTTAAAATATTGTTAAAAGACGTAAAGATGTTAAAAGACTGTCTTTGTAGGTAAAATATGTACTGATGGTTGAGGATAAGCTCCTTCCTGAAGTACTGATGTACTGTTTGCATTTTCACACCAAACGCTGCCAAAGTCTTGCTGTTCGCTGCCGAGCCACTGTGTGTGTTTACAGTAACGATTCTGTGGTTTGTTTTTTGGGTTTCAGGAGGTTCGATTATAAAGATGATAAAACAAAAAATTTATATTTGTTTATACGTGTTTTTATTTGTTGTTTTTTTCTATTTTTCTCTGAAAGCTAATACAGCAAAATAAACGCCACCAATAAAAATTCACTTATAGCCAAAACAGTCCTTTTTAAATGAAGGAGCGACTGGGCCACACTGCCAGCCTCCATAAGGATGTAAAGCGTTTGTAGATTCGGAACTTTATTCCCCATCATTCACCATCAGACCCCCTTTACAGTAAAGCACGTTACTGTTTTTGCTCCACACTTTACTGAGATGAGTGGAGACGTTCAACTGGGGTGTCCAGATTTATTCACAAAGAGGGAGCAGGGCGGCAGATTTTCATTCTGGAAGCCGGAAATCAGTTTGACTGAGACCAGTAGATTAAACGTGGAATCGGAAGTCCTGCTTCGGCAAAAAATCTTAAACGTTTTCTTTGTAAATTCCAATAAAAACCTCAAAAAGAGCAAAAGTGCTCAGCCAGGATCAAACAGGGTGAAATGGCATTTAGCCGTTATACTGCCCCCGCTGGAACCAGCTGGAGATCAGATCTACCTTTAGTTCATCAGTGGCTCTGTGTTGATCTGCAGTTATCGGCACATTTTTCTGTATTCTTTAAATTTTTTTCTTTATCTTTATTTTTCTTTACTGATTGTATCACTTTTTATTGATTACTTTTATGTTCTTATTTTATCTCTTAAATGTACATCGTGTGAAATACAAATAAACCTGTCATCCCTCAGTTTGTTGGTTTTAGTAAATGTAAATGAACTGAAGGTTAAATATAATTTAGGCTAATGATGGAGATACTCTGATTATTATCAGCCTCATAAAATGACTTCCAAGTGAAGAATGAGAGCGATGGACCTGAGAACTCACAGTATCACAGATTTGTTGGTGGAGTGTGTTTCATTGGAGATTATAATTGTATTATATGTGTTTTGTATATTATATTTCTAAGAGCTTCTCCCTCACGGTATGATTGGAGGTGAACGAGTGGAGCAAAACCTCAGTGGTAGAGAACAGTTTTTTTTTCCCGATAAAACAGAAAGAGTTGGGAGCTTTTAGTGCACATTGTGTTCGTTAGTGAGAGACTTGTGAGGGTCAATCAGAGGTCGGCTTGTGAAAACCGGGCAGCTGATCTCCAGTCTGTCCTGCTGGCTATGCTGGTTTATACTCTTTCCCAACAGAACCGTGTCCTGCTGACATTCCTGAGCCAAACCAGAAAAGCATGGAGGTCCTTTCAGCTGTCAGTCTCCAATCTGACCTTAAAGGCAATGAATGGATGGAAGGCTCTGAAATCCAGCAGCAAATGCTGTACTTGGGACATGATCAGAGAGGATGATCCATGGATCCAGCAACTGTTCACACCTTGTGCCTGAAAACCTCACAGAGTGAGAGCGACAGACCTGAGTACACTTCTGAAATTTCTTTCTGGTTCCTTTCAGCTCTTAAAGAGTCTCTGAACATCCGTCTGGAGAGTCTTACCTGCATTGGGATGGACTTAAAGCCCGTTCCAGAATAATGGATGTATTTCTGCTGAAGTTGGAAAAAGTCCCAAAATGTCACCAGGAACTCACAACACTTTATTTGATCTCGGTAATGCTTCACTCTACAAGCCAAAAGGTCATGTGGCCTTTACACGAGCCTTTAATGAACCCTGACATTAACCTACATAGATATTAATAGTCTATATCTTATTCCAACAAGTGACTACTGTCTGTACACCTACACCTTCTCCAGAGGAGAAACTGATGAAAGCATCCTTTATGACAGTGAACCTCTAGAAATGTGTAGGAACGGGTTTATGTAGCTGTTATGTAACCTTAGAAACCCCACAGTGTTCCCACAGTGGAAAATTTAAGATTTAAAGTGAGGAGATTGTTGTCTTCATGCAAAATGGTTTGCAGTACTTTCCAGAGTTGCTTGGTTTTCTTTCTGGCAAACAGGAGAAATGTGTCTCGACTGATCACAACATTTCTGCTTTCAGTTCTGCCTGCAGCTCATTTCATTCAGTCAGTCCTGATTTTGAACTTACAGCCTCTTCATGTCTTGATGTGTGTGTGTGTGTGTGTGTGTGTGTGTGTGTGTGTGTGTGTGTGTGATGTAATCAGAAGGTCCATGTAAATAACAGATTATTAATCACTTTAACAAAACGGGGGTTTTGGAAGAAGTCAGTTTGAATGGGACTCTTCAAAGCTCGACAAGAGGCATCGATCAGATTATTCCTGTTGTTGTGACTGCAGGTCCTGCCACATTTTCTCTGCTCTGGTCTTGAGATAAGCAGCCTGAATGTTGTGACAGGCTGGAGGGAAGAGAGTAAATGTGATTAAGCCGAAGATCAAAAGCTGCTCTGTTAAAAGAGTGGACGAGGGACAGAGTCAGCGTCCATTCAGAGCCAGTGGAGAACATGAAAGAGCTGAAAAGAGCAGAATGAAAAGGCATCAGGTCCTTTGTTTCGACTTCAGTAAAGATTCAGAAGATAGAAGGGGTGGGACTCAGATTAGCAGACTGGATGATTATTGTCAGATTTTCACAGCAGAAGATTAAAGAAGCTTTTATTGTTCTGGACATTTGGTGGATCTCTGAAGCCGTAAAACGTGGTAACAAACCCTGCAGAACAACTGACGCTTCAGGAAAGGGGAGGCAGCCTCCCACTTTGTAAAACCTCAGTGGCTGAAAATCTCTCATCTGATAAACATTTTCCATGTGTTCCTCTTTTCCATGTCAGGGACAACATTCCAGGATTGGAAAGGGAAAGACTTTAGACACCCAGCCCATTTTACAGGGACATCACACAGTTTTTCTGGACTTTCCTGTAAAACTGAGCCTGTGCTGCGTTTCTTCCAGCAGTTTGAGGATCATCTGCTGCATGAAATGTTGATGGAGGAGGAAAGGCTCAGGCTGTGGTGATGCAACTTGCTGCAATGGTGGACGGCTGGTGTCTCTGTCTCCTGTCCAGCTCAGTTATCTTCTTGTTGTGTGGCTCTTAAAGTGAACACAGTTCAGATGTGGTCATAAGATCAACAGGATGGACACATGAATATAAACTCTGCTGCCTTTTGTATTTAAACCAACATCTCATCGCAGGAGGAAACACTGAAGCTGCTCCACATCCATTAAAGCCTTTACAGCCTTTCAGAGTATTTTCAGAACACTTACTACTCTCCGTTGTTGCTGAGATGTGTGTGTGTGTGTGTGAGCGTGTTTGTGTGTGTGTGAGCGTGCGTGTTTGTGTGTGTGTGCACGCGCATGTGTGTGTGTGTGTGTGTGTGTGTGTGTGTGTGTGTATGTTTGGACTATGATCCCTCCAGTCATGCTTCAATCCTGAGGCTGGCTGCATGTCTTCACTGTCCCAGTGCAGCCACTGAATACATTATGATAATGTTATGATAATCTTTTTATATTTTAGATGATATATTATATTATGTTTTGATGATATTTTTATTGTTTCTGTTGGGGTTGGTTCAGGGATGGATGGTGGATGTGGAGGAAAATGTGTTCTTTATTTATCCCAGTCGGAACCCTGTAGGAGAATGAATGTGGAGGGTCAGAAGTAAAGATGCTTTAAAATCACAGCACGTTTGTACTCAGTCAGATCAATGACAAAACCATCCTAATATACTGCACCTCCTTCATCTCACCACTTTCACCCAGTCTGTAAAAGTCCTGAGCTTTTCTTTTCTCTTCTAAATTTACAAGGAGCTTCTTCTTCAAAACCTGCAAAGTCAGCTTCCTGTGTGAACAACGAAATAAAAAGCAGCAAGAATTCCAGATGATTCCAGATGCAGCAAAAGGTGCAGTAAAAGCTAATCTTGATCAAGTGTGAGGTTTTCCTCCAGGAGAGTGCTCTTCTAAAACCAAACTGTCCACTACTGCCAACACCTCAATGCTGCCCTGGGCTTCAATCTGATGATCGGTCAGGATGATCAGGATTTCAGCAGCTGATCTCCAAATTGTCTCATGGACTGCAAGATGTATCCACAATCCTAATCTCACAATCCCAGGAGTGAGAAATCTAGAGGTTGCAGTTCTGAACGTGTGTGGGCAGGGAGTAAACTTTTGTTGGGACACTGGAGACGATGGGAGATACACAGCCATTGTAGCCTCAAGAGATTTGGCCTGATTCAACAGTGACTCCCAGTTCCTGAAGGAGAGTCTTAATTCAGTACAGTCAGTACACAGTCGGTAGACGGTCAAAGCCGTCAGTCTGTGATGCTGCAGGTAGACGAGCTTCCCTCTCAGTGAGTTATTGTTAGACTGAACTGTGCCACTGTGCAGGAAGTTATTGATTTAGCTTCACATCTGTGGGAGTAGAAATGAAACAGGGCCTCCAAGTTTATTTATTCCAAGTTTGTTATTTTTATCTTTACATTTACATGTATGTACTTTGGAAACTCTCTGGCCTCTCTGTCCAGAAGGATTAATGATGCTGGGTTAAAGCCTATGGCTGCTTTTACCCAGACTGGGAATAAGACCTTCCATATTTCTGTTTATTGTTTCTACTACAATATTTTTATAGAAATAGTGGTACGAAACTGTAGGCCTTCAGTTTTGGCCATAAATTTAATCACACACACACACACACACACACACACACACACACACACACACACACACACACACACACACACACACACGTTAGTGCAGTGGTAACACTGGTGCACAGTAATACTTTAAGTGGTTGTAGATTAAAGTGCCCCAGGTGTTTGTTGAGGTTTCTGCTCCTTCAGTTTTTGGAGCGACGACAGATTGGCTTTACAAACAGGTCTTTGGATTCCTGAGAGGCGGATTGGTTGGTAAAAGTCTCAGTTTTCCAGATGTAGCCCAGCAGTAACTGGAATGAATTTTTGTGCTGCTGTGATTGGCTCATTTCATCAACAGCCATCAACAAATGACCCTGATAATGCTGAAGATGACCAGATTTCCTCACTATTTGCTCCTTCTCTCAATCCCTCACTCCTCTCAGCTCATCACGGTCTTTCATGGCAATTTATTTTATTTTTATTTTTTTATTCTATAGGGGCAGAGGTGTCCTAGTATTTAGGAACAAGTTATCAGCATTGAAAGATTGTGGGTACGAATCACGGACCAGAAAGTTGCCCCGAGGTTCCCTTGAGCAAGGTACCATCCCCATCACTGCATCACTGAAATTCAACCTCTGCTTTTCACCCATACACACCGTGCAGCAGGGGGCAGCTATTTAAAGTGCCCAGGGAGCAGTCATGCGGATGCTACCTCAAGGGTGCTCAAGGGTACCTCAGGGCAACCTACTGTTCTGGATTGTGGTTCTCTGTGTTCTGAGTTTACAAAATGATGAATTATTGTCACTTTCACTTTCACTTATTTGTGTATAAAGACTGCTGTGATTGGACAGCTCCTGAACATCTGATCAGCAGATCAGCACACTTAGTGTATCTGCGGAGACACCACAGGTAAATATACACTTATCTATTGGGATTTTCACAAATTAAACCCTTTGCTTTTCACCAAAAAAGAACTGTCATCACATTCTCTTTCTTCTTTACTTCCTGGATGTTCTCTGAAGGCTCTGAGGTTTTACCTTCTGCAGAATGATGTGAGCAGGTGTCCGTACTGCAGTCCTGCACTTGCTGACTGTAATATTATGAGCTTTTGTGGAAATGCAGAGTGTAGTCTACAGCGATAACCATGTGAAGGAAGGCTGCTGGGTGTGACAGTCTCAGAGGCCCTTTTTTCCCTCTACATGTTTTCGCGGAGTTAATAAAAATGGAAAGAAATAATAAATGTGAGAAATGAAAGGAAAATAGCAGCAGGTTTGTGGGAGAGAGTGGATGTGATTCAGGCGGTGCTGCAGAGGAAAGTGAGTCTGGATTTTAATAATAAAGAAACAATAACTGTTGAAAACCCTGCAGGGAATTCGTATTTCAGGAAAGACCATATTTAAAGCTAATCAGAGCCTAATGTGTTTTTAATGGATAAAACATTCTTGCAGTCCTAACAAACACATGGAAGTGAGTATCACTCTGCAGTGTGTGCTGTGGATCTCTACACCTCTAAACAGCCGCTTTCTCAGGTCTCAGAATTACACTGCCAGCAGAAGCTACACTGTTCAGGTTCTCAGGCCATCTAGAACATCAGTCTTCTGCAGGTCTCTGTGTCTGATTTAGTTTTAGGAGCATTTGGTCTGAAATATCATTAAAACACACGGCTACAGATTTCATCATTTCAATTAATTACCTTAAACAGAAATACAGAACAAACACAAATTACTTCATTAACCAGTGGAAACTGCTTGAGGAACAATTTCATAATAACCTGCGTTTGTCAGTGTGTGTGTGTGTGTGTGTGTGTGTGTGTGATATCTGCAGTCTCCCTGTGTCAGTCACTGACCCCTTACTGGCCTGTTGACCTGAAAGTCTTTGGTCTCTCCTCAGATCCAGTCTCCTCTCACACTTATTTCAGGCTTTAGCGCTAGTATGACGTCACAGCTTTTCAGAAAAACTTTTAACTCTGATGTTCTGAACCATCCTGCTTTTCCTCTGTGAAGACCTTCATTCAGATTACTATTATATATATTAGTTCACAAAGATGCTGCTTTACTGCTGTGAAAGCTCTTAACTAAAGAAACAGATTAACCACCGAGGGCCAAAACTCAGTTGGTCTGTTAGTTTAATCTTTTTTTCCTGCAAATTCTTTGGGATTTTCTGTTGTCTTGTTGGCTTGCATGTTAATCTAGACAGCAGTGCCATCTGGTGGAGCCTGGACAATCAGAACTGCATTGATATGATGCATTTTGACAAAGTGTTTAATAAGAGCAGAACTTTAGTGAAGACCAAGATAACCTACTTTGTACTTTGACCTACTTGTAGTTCCTCATGCTCCAAAAGCAGGTCTAAAGGCTGTTCTGCTGCAGGGAACCCTGATGCCACACATTTGACCATCCCAAGTGTTCCAGCTGCTTATCTCACATGAATTATTGAGAGCTGGTGACCTCAAAAACTGCAAAGTTCTGCCTGTGTCATTAGTGCTGACTTATATTCCTGCAAGAAAATCTTATGATGTTATTTTTAAAACTACATCACCACTAGATGGCATCTTTCCGCAGAATGAACTCGTTATTTACATGATTTACTGATTTACATCAGCCATAACATTAAAGCCACCTGGCTAATTTTCTGTGGGTTCCCCTGGTGCAGCAGAAATAGTTCACTGTCCCTCTGAGGGTGAGCTGGGGTTCCGGTGGGCCCATGGATGCCACCTGTTTTCCACACAGATGCTGGATGGGACTGAGATGTTTGGAGGAACACCTTGAACTCTCTGTTCCTCAGTGAGTTCCTGAACAGTGTTTGCTATGTGACGGAGTGTTGTCCTGCTGAAAGAGGACACTGCCATTCCGGGACATCATCACCATTAAGGAGGGGAATTGGTCTGCAGAGACGTTTATGTGAAAGTGAAAGCGAAAGTGACAACCCTTGTCATTGTGAAACGCAGCACAGCACAACACAATGAAATTCAATCTTTGCATTTCACCCATACACACACGTGCAGCAGGGGGCAGCTATTTAAAGTGCCCGGGGAGCAGTCATGCGGATGCTACCTCAAGGGTGCTCAAGGGTACCTCTGGAGGTCACCATGCCTGGTGCATCAGAGAGAGCTCCTCTAGGATGAGCCCCAAAACTAATCATCAAACATCAGTACCTGATCTCACTATTTTCTTTTCCCTGAGGGCAAGCAAATCATCACAGCAATGTTCCATGGGATGGGTGGGGGCAAACACCCTATTGATACCCTTAATTTCAGAAAACATTTTGGGTGAGCAGGGGGCAGCGGTGGCCTAGCGGTTAGGGCGTTAGCCGCATGATCGGAGGATCGGGGGTTCAAACCCCTTCCCAATAGGTTGCCCTGAGGTACTCTTGAGCAAGGTACCGTCCCCATCACTGCTCCCCGGGCGCTTTCAATAGCTGCCCACTGCTGCACGGGTTTGAGTGTGCATGGGTAAAATGCAGAGGTCCAATTTCGTTGTGGTTCATGTGTGCTGTGCCGTGACCTCGCAATGACAAGGGTAGTCACTTTCACTTTTTTTTTCAGACATCTGGCCATACAGTGTGTGTTGATCAGTGATCAGAAAATTTAGGGAATCACACTTTCTGAGGAAAATAGCCTTGTCAGATGTTTGTTGCCTTTCTATGTTCTACATATTAGAACCTTTTCAACTTGTATATTCTGAAGGGATGTGAAAAGTAAAATTAAATTAAATGTAAAGTGACATGATTGTTTGAGGTGAATCTGATCTTCAAAGCATTTGTAACTCTTTAGGTAGGAGTGCATTCCCAGGCAGAGTGTGTGTGTGTGTGTGTGTGTGTGTGTGTGTGTGTGTGTGTGTGTATGTGTGCCTTTTGCCTAAACCATATAAAAAACCTCAGCAGGTTTCAAATTTTACTTGTCTATTCCAGAAGAGGAATCAGGTAAAGACATAAACCTAAAAAACTCCAAGATGGTGCCACGTGAGAGGCAGCCAGTTACAGGAGCTCTGACAACTTTCTGTTCTTTTTACTTATTTAATCTATTTTCTTTACTTTATTTATTACTTCTTTCACTTCCTTTTCTAATCTGTCACAACTACAGCAGTCTGAGGAGACTTTAACTTTTTTTTCTGTTTTTTGATCGTATCTGGACTGTTTTACCCTGCAGGCGGTGAGACACCAGGCAATGGGTTCATTGTTTACACCCGGGACCAGCTGCTGGCGCTTAGCAACCAGCCACTACAGCCCAGCGAGAGAGCAGAGATCCCCAGAGAACTACAGCGGAGGAGACGGGGCTGCAGAGCCGGGGTGAAACACTGGGAGAGGAAGAGACGGTACAAGCCATCGGTACCCTCGGTCATTATGGGGAATGTCAGATCTCTCCCTAACAAGATCGATGAGCTAACGGCGCTCACCAGGCTCCAGAGAGAGAACAGGGAGGTCAGCTTGATGTGCTTCACGGAGTCCTGGCTGACACACCTCACTCCAGACTCTCTCGCTGCTGTACCGGGATTCACCTGGTGAGAGCGGACCGGAGAGCGAAGGAGACCGGTAAGAGGAAAGGCGGGGGGATCGTGATGTATGTGAACGAGAGATGGTGTAACCAGGGGCACATCTCCGTTAAAGAGCAGTGCTGCACACGGGACGTGGAGCTGCTAGCGGTCAGCATCCGACCGTACTATCTGCCGCGCGAGTTCTCGCAAGTCATCGCGATAACTGTTTACATCCCGCCGACGGCAGACGCAGCAGCAGCTTGTGAAACCATACACACAATTGTGTCTCAATTGCAGAAAGCACATCCCCAAGCCTTCCTCCTGATTTCTGGTGATTTTAATCATGTCTCCTTGTCCTCCACTCTGCCTACTCTCACCCAGTATGTGGACTGCTGCACCCGGGACAACAGGACATTGGACTTACTGTATGCAAACGCTAAGGATGCATACAGAGCATCACCCCTCCCTCCACTGGGACACTCAGACCATAACCTGGTCCATCTGGTTCCCTCTTACACACCTCTAGTATGCAATCAACCCCCCACTACGAGGTATGTGAGAGGATGGTCTGATGAGTCTAGCATGGCACTCAGGGACTGTTTTGAAACCACAGACTGGGAGGCGCTGTGCAGCCCACATGGAGAGGACATCGACAGTTTAACAGTCTGCATAACTGACTACATCACCTTCTGTGTGGAGAACACTGTACCAACCAGGAGAGTACGGTGTTACTCCAATAATAAACCATGGCTGACCCCTGATCTGAGAGCTCTGCTGAAGCAGAAGTCAAGAGCCTTCAGATCAGGAGATAAGGAGGCAATGAGAACAGCTCAGAAGGAGCTGAAAAGAGAAATAAGGAGGGAGAAGGACAGATACAGAGAGAGGCTGGAGGAGCAGCTCAAACTAAACAACATCAGAGGTGTGTGGAGAGGACTGAACACCATTACTGGTAGGAGCACAGTGAGTAGGGGAGGCCCAGAGTCTGGAGATAAGGACTGGGCTAATAGTCTAAATCTGTTCTTCAATAGGTTTGACTTAGGAATCTGCCCCTCACCCAACCATCAAAGCTCATCACATGCCAGTGCCCCCCTTCACACCTCCCTGCAAACTCCAATGGCACCTCCCCTTCACACCTCTCTGCAACCCCCACCAGGGATATCAGCTACGTATCTCCTTTTATCTTTATCTTCTCCTTCTCTACCCCCCCTTTCCCCTGAGGACTCTACTGCCCCCTCCTGCTACCCCACTCATCAGGAGGCTCCCACTCTCTCCCCACACGATAGCCTCTCCATCACAACTGACCAGGTGCGGTGTCAGCTGAGGAAGTTGAAGCACAGGAAAGCCACAGGTCCAGATGGCATCAGCTCCAGCCTGTTGAGGGACTGTGCAGATCAACTCTGTGAGATTATCACCTACATCTTTAACCTCAGCCTCAGCCTGGAGCGTGTCCCCATTCTGTGGAAGACCTCATGCCTCGTTCCAGTCCCCAAGACGTCGCACCCTAAGGAGCCAAACCACTTCAGACCTGTTGCCCTCACTTCTAACCTGATGAAGGCTATGGAGAGGATCATCCTCCAGCACCTTCGTCCACTGGTCAGGAGGGACCTGGACCCGCTGCAGTTTGCATACCAGCCGCACATTGGGGTGGATGACGCTGTCATCTACCTGCTGCATCGGGCCCTCACTCACCTGGAGAGTGCCAAGAGCACTGTGAGAGTCATGTTCTTTGACTTTTCCAGTGCTTTCAACACGATCCGGCCTTCGGTTCTGAGGGGGAAGCTGGAGGGAGTGGGTGTGGACCATCACATGTCTGAGTGGATTATTGACTACCTCACCAATAGACCCCAGTATGTGAGACTCCAGGACTGTGTGTCTG
>CM029379.1:149744-164744 GCA_017165825.1 Hepsetus odoe
TCTCTCTCTCTCTCTCTCTCTCTCTGTCTCTCTCTCTCTCTGTCTCTCTCTCTCTTCCATAAAGTGGGTTTAACCCTAGGTCCACATGAAATAAACCGGGATATATTTGGCTCACTGGAGCTTTCTGGATCCATCAGCTCAGCCTCTGTTTAGTCTCTCTGGCTTCAGCTTTAAAGTCCTCCCATCAATCAGCCTCTCCTCATTCCCTTCATTTTTAGGAGGGCAGTGGTTTAAGGATGTTTATCAGTTTCCCAAGACTTTTGCACAGAACTGTATGTGACTCACATTTATGAAGCACAGACTGAGCTCAGCTTTTCCAGTCTGGTTAGCTGTTGGTTTGAGCATTTTTGCTAACAGAGACAGTAATTCTGTGTGTGTGTGTGTGTGTGTGTGTGTGTGTGTGTGTGTGTGTGTGCATGCATGTGTGTGTGTGTGTGTGCGTGTGTGCATGTGTGCATGTGTGTGCGTGTGGCTGATTATATTGCAGGTTATAAATCAAGCCTTCCGACTAGAGATTCAAGTCCTAGAATCCTTTCTGTCCACCACCAAACTGGAGACTGCTCTGCTCTGTCAGACCAGTGAGATCAACAAGCTCAGCAATGCAAGCAAGTAAAGCCTTTGAACCGACAGGTAACAAACACTGATCAGCCCTAAAAACAACCTGCATAATACGGTCCTTTCATACTCCAAAATACTCTCGTCCTCTCATGCAAATAGGGCCTCCATTGATGGAACTAGTTTGTCTCACAAATGCTGGAAGGGACTGAAATAATTTGGAGGAACTCTTTGTTCCTTAATCGGTTCCTGAACAGTGTTTGCTGTGGGAGTGAGTGTTGTCCTGCTGAAAGAGGACACTGTCACCACAAAGGGGGAACTTGATCTGCAGAGACATTTAGGTGTCAATGTAATGTCCACATGAGTGCAGAACCCTAATTAATATTTATGAGATTTTTGTCTGGTTTGTGAATCATCTCCTGATCTAGCCTTTTCTCTCAGTCCTGTTAAAACGATTCCTGTCTGCAGTTCTCTGGAGCAGTGAATGTTGGACATGGAGGCCCATCACCATACAGTGTTGGGTTGGTCGGCAGCTCAGTTGGTCAGACTACAAATACACATCTCCACTCAAATGTCCATCATCCAAAACCTGGAGCTCAAGCTGCAATTTATAGGGTGGTCCTCCCGCTCCCCCATCACTCAGTATAACTGTCCTCTCTCTCTCTGGGTGTGTAGGGTGGTCCTCCCTCTCCCCCATCACTCAGTATAACTGTCCTCTCTCTCTCTGGGTGTGTAGGGTGGTCCTCCCTCTCCCCCATCCCTCAGTATAACTTTCCCTACTGAATTTTGATTTATCCTGATATTTCAGCTGTAATTTCTCTTTAATGTGGAATATGATGAATTTTTAAGTTATAATCAGGAAATAATGGTGAAAAATAACCTGATAAACACGCAGAAGATCCGTCTCCTTCTTGCTGCTGTACATAATAGAAAACTCGCTTTAAGCAGCATCACCTGGCAGAAATGGATAAATCAGTTGCAGGTGCTGTGAAGGTGTATCTCTGTGTTCAGGCTGATCCTGAAGAGCAGTTGTGTTCGAAAGTGCAGATAGCGAGGTCAGTTCGTTTGCTGGATGACAGTAATGCCAGTGTGATCCCTGTAAACAGCAGCTCCTGTCTGAACAGGCTGTCAAAGCTCAAAAATACAAACTGATATGTGTTTATTTTCATTAATACATTACAATGTACAGTGTAATGGGGCAGCGGTGGCCTAGTGGTGAGGGAGTTCCCCGGCATCGGAAGATTGTGGGTTCGATTCCCTCACCAGTAGGTTGTCCTGAGGTACCCTTGAGCGAGGTACCATCCCCGTCAATGCTCCCCGGGCGCTTTCAATAGCTGCCCACTGCTGGACGGTGTTTGCATAGGTTAAATGCAGAGGTCCAATTTCGTTGTGGTTCACGGTGGTCTGTGACCTCGCAATGACAAGGGTTGTCACTTTCACTTTTTTCAATGTACAACGTTTATTTTCTCAGTTCAAATAAACTTTGCATTTTGTTATAAATTGTTGCTGACTGTTAAAGCCCTTTCAGCTGCATCTAAATGTATGAAACGTGCGGCATAAATCAAGACTATTATTATGATTGTTGTCATTATTAGCTACATTAGTGCAGCTTAAATACTGTAAAGTAATTCCAGTTTATTAACACGTGGTGGGTCTGATCAGCGGTGGAGACGAGGCAGCTTACAGAGAGGAGATACAAGAGCTGACGGACTGGTGCAGAACCAACAACCTGTCTCTGAACGTCGACAAGACTAAAGAGATGCTTGTTGACTTCAGGAGATCACGTCGGGACCACACACCACTTATCATCAACACCTCACCTGTGGAGATGGTCCAGAGCACCAAGTTTCTCAGTGTTCACATCACTGACAACCTCATGTGGTCCCTCAACACCAGCTCCATCACAAAGAAAGCCCAGCAGCGCCTCTACTGCCTACGCAGACTGAGGAAAGCCCATCTCCCACCTTCCATTCCCACAATCTTCTACAGTTGAACAGTTCTGTCTGTTGTCTGCACTTGTTTGCCTGTCTTGTGTCTTATGTTGTCTAGTGTTGTCTTGTGTGGAGCACCAGGGTCCTGGAGGAACGTGATTTCACTTCACTACGTGCTGTGTATGTGGCTGAAATGACAAAAAAATCCTGCTTGACTTGACTTGGAGGTTTTTCCTCATTTTTAGCAGCTAAGAGTTGCAACATCAGTATATAATATATAAAATAATATATAAAAATATAATAATATTTTCTAAATGAATTTATGAAAACACAAAATCTTTATCCATTAAGCTGTTCTGCTGTGTTCTCTGCCCATATTTATTCATTTATGTTTTTTAGTTGCTGCCGGCAGGGATGTTTTGCTCATTTCATTTTAAAATGTTTTATTAAAGTGCCCAAAAGTGACACATTATAATCGATACTTTAAACATGGTACTTAAAGCTAGAAATACGAGATGTAAGAATCAGACTGATGTGAACAGAGTGAAGACTCTGTACAGAAACACCACATAAAGAGAACTTGTTCAGTTTTCCATACAGAATGTTTCATTTGCAGCAACCTGAACGGAGGATTTCTGTTTGCTGCAGGCGTCCTGCACTGCTTTTATTATAAACTTGTTTTTAGTGCACATCACAGCGCAGAGGAATATTCTATACCTGTTACTGAGGATGGAAAGCGGAGCATTTTCAGATTTCAATGAATTATTAAGCATTTACTGTGAAATGTAACAGTAGAAGTGAGTTCACTTTACAGCAGTTTGTCTTTATTTTATTCACACAGTCAGGACACATACAATCAATTTACTATTTTATTACACAAAACACCATTTCCGACATACACAAATACACCATATTTACAACAGTGTGCTTTTAGAAATACTGAGCAAAACACTCCAAAACTACTCAAAAGTAAACCTGCTGCACAGTCAGCAGAGAAGATTAAAACTACAAAACACAGTCCAACATCCTCCTGAAGCATTCAATTCAATAAAATCCCATTAAATCAACAAATCGCTGTTGTGTGATTAAAGACACCTCTGTAAACCCTTGATTTTTTAGGAATCCTCACTTTTTGGTCTCCAGGACTTGTAGTTCAGATATGCGTTAGCTGTGTAACAAAACACAACCAAGAAGGAAAACACCTGAAAAGGGAAAATAATCTGGAATGAATCAATTGTTCAGGACAGAGATTTTTCAGAGCTTCACTCAAACACAACTACAGACACACAGTTTTAATATCAGTGTGAGGACCTATATAACCACCTAACCCTATAACAGTCACCTCACTGCAACCAACCCAAAACAAGACCCAGACCCTTATCATGCTCCTGACCCAGACAACGAACCAGACCCTGAACCAGTCCCAGACCCAGATCCTGACCCAGATCCTGACCCTGACCTCTACTGACCCAAACTAACCCTTAGCCTCATCCTTTGAGCAGAAGTGACTGTGAATATGGTCATGAAGCCACAACCAGAGAAGCAGTGGGGAGGGAGTGATGTTCCTCTTACTGTGGAAGCCATCCAGCTGGTGTAGTAATAGCGCCCCCTAACGGCTTGAATCACAGAAGTAGCATTAAGGACTGCAGCCGTCGTGTAGAGCACAGCAGCACTGCTGTTAAAGACCAGCCCCTAAAACACATTTCACCCACAGCCGTAATGAGATCAGTCCCTGGTTAAAACAAGAACTTCATGTTTTACAGATCTGCACAGTTCTGATCTTCAGGGGCAGGCCTGAGATGGTCAGGCTGAACCCAGGCTGGGGTTACAGCCTATTCTCCTCAGCAGACACAGAAATCAGTTTAGATCTTCTCATTAAAACAGATTCAGTGACTTTTCTAACAGTAATAATCAGCCACTGTCTACTGCAGAGAGTTTTGACCACATCTCACCTGCCTGAGCCGTAAACAGAGCAGGGTTTTCATTAAAAAAGAAGAGCTTCATTCACTAAGTTCATTACTTTACTCATTCATTTCTGATGGCTGCTGGTGTATGCCTGCAGATCGATTTCAGGTTCTCTCTGACCTGTAAAGCCATGTGTTTGAGGTGGACTCACGAGTGCTGTCCAGGGGACCTGCGGTATTTTGGTGTGGATTGTGGACAGAAACAGCAGGAGGAGGCAGACGGTCAGAACCCAGACGATCACTGACACAAACATCACCCAGCCCAGAGCAGGAACCTGCAAATACTCTGTCCCACCCAGAAGAGTCCACACCAGCAGCCCACACACCTGGGGACACAAAGGAGACAGAAAGTTAATGAACATAAATCACAGAAACAAGCAAAACCCCAGCAAGCCCCAGGTGTGGGCAGCGGTGGCCTAGTGGTGAGGGAGTCGCCCCGCATCAGAAGATTGTTCCCTCACCAGTAGGTTGCCCTGAGGTACCCTTGAGCAAGGTACCGTCCCCGTCACTGCTCCCTGGGCGCTTTCAATAGCTGCTCCCTGCTGCACAGTGTGTGCATGGGTTAAAGGCAGAGGTCCAGTTTCGTTGTGGTTCACTGTGTGCTGTGCTGTGACCTCGCAATGACAAGAATAGTCACTTTCACAAAAAAGCTAAATAAAAACAAAAGGCCTTTATATTTATATGATCAGGTCGTTAAATGAGCCACGTCACAGAGAAAAGGCCGCGGTGAAACTTTCAGAATCCCAGATTGATCTTAAACCAGCTCTAATGATCTGAAAAATGAAATACAAAAACACTGCAGGTGTGGTGTGTCAGCTGACAGTGTGAGCTCTGGGATTATTGCAGTGAAGAGTATAAAAGTTCTGAGTAATAGACCCCTGTATTCACCCCACACACCCAGCCTCCCATCCTGTTAGAAGAAACAAAGAATTCCTCCCTGAAAGCCCAGTATCACAGGAAAAGTTGAGTCGGCAGATACGCCGAGCTGGAGATTAATCAGTGAATGCTTGGATGGGGTTCAGAATGGATTGTGGAAGGAAAAGGAACAATAAGGCTGAGAGGAAGAGTCTGTTGGCCAAACTGTTTTGGTTTGTCCACTTCCTCTGCTCTGTGGAATCCAGCTGTCCCTCCTTCCCATTCAACCCATGTCTGAAATTCCCGATCCAGGCTGTTCGACAGTGTTTAACAGTCTGGCAGTAAAAGGTTTACGGGTAACATGAGGGTTTAGACCCAGTTTTAACAGAACAGCACGGAAACAGAGCGCGAACATTAAACTCACATCTTTATGATGTTTCTCTCCTTGTTTCAGACCAAGCTGAAAAAACAACGCTGGAGGACAGAAGTCTGAACTATGATACTATGATTCTTTTAATTATAACCCATTAAAATTACAGTGAATTAAAAATACATCATATGATGTTTTTATACTACAGTCCCAAACGCTGCAGCACATGAGGACAATGTAAAGCAATGCCAGTCACGTGACCGGCTTAGTGACCCCTGCTCTCTTCATAGTCTGATCCATTCAGTCAAAGTTCCGGTAAGAATAAAGTGGATCCCCAGTTCCCTGAATGTAGATTACTTACTGTTTCTCCACACATGAGCACGCCTGGTGGAGAGCAGATAAAGTTCCTGTCATAAGAGAGAGAGGAGTGGGACAGGCCTCCATTCTCCACACTCAAACTTTTACTCCTCCTGTCCCTTCTGTCCACTGTCCTGGCCTCTGGGTCTTCCTCCATCCTGACTGGGACACGGCTCCTGTCTGACACTCTAATGTAGTGATGATGCCTGTGAGAAGTTGGCCTTCTGACAGGCTGAGGGAGGAGCACCCACTATCGCCAGCCCAAACTCAGCTGCACTATATGTCCAAAAGTTTACCGACACCAGGCAACCTTCCAGTGTTTCTTCTGAACTGAAGGGGAAAAATAGTGAGCCACTCTTTCACTTTCACTGCCTCTTCTCTTCTGAAAAGACTTTACAGTACGCGATCACCGATTAGAAGGGGTATCTAGATACTTCTGACCACTCTAAACCAATTTCAATTGTATAAAATCATTATAAACTCCAGATCTTTGGTGGGAAAAGAGAAAGTTGAGCTGCTGGTTAACCCAATTAAAAGTACCAATAATTATGAAAATGTTAAAAACTTCATTTTTGTCTAAAACTTTGTCTTTATTGTGAAAGACGGAATCACAGGGTGGAATTTATTTTCCAAATGTTTTGCCAAATGGAAAAAAATATATAAATATGGGGCAGTGGTGGCCTAGTCGTTAGGGAGTTGGCCACAGGATTGGAAGGTTGTCGGCTTGAGTCCCAGACCAGTAGGTTGCCCTGGGTCCCCATCACTGCTCCCCGGGTTTTTTAAATACACAGTGTGTGTGGGTCCGAATCAGAGCACGCGTTTCATTGTGTTCCACTGTGTCCTGGGTTTCACAAAGACATAATCTGAAATATTAGTCACTACAATTCATAAAATAAACATACAAATCATCACAAATCATCATTTTCTCACCTGCGATAAAACTGTTTTGCCACAAGAGGGCAGCAAGTCCCTCTGCTCGGTACACAGCTGGTCACTGGCTTTAACAACAGCATTATTCCAGCCAAATGCACATCAGGGCATGTTTTATTTTTAGAATCATTCCAAAGCACAAGGAAAGAAAGAGCAGTTAAATATTCAATTCATGATCATTTTCATGAATCTTGCATCAGAGCAGGAGCAAACACGTCTTTATTTGGTCTGATTGTTTAAAAAATCAAGCCTAATCAGGAAAACAACAGATGAAGTCAGTAAATACTGCAGACACAGCAATGACGTGCTGTAAAGCACAAGTAATAACACAGTTCTGTTTCATTTCTATTGTTATTCTGAGACGTTTTGACCTTTTAAACATTTACTGAACATAATAACCAGTCCTGCTGTAATGATATTTATACATATATAGTTTTACTGCTTTATAGATATACATATAAAGTAATATACATATATAATTGTATTTCTGTTCATTAGTTTTTAGTGAACCTGTTATCCATTTTCGAGATCCAATTTTCAGAGCCTTGTCTCTTCACCTGGTTTTGTTCCTCACCTGCAGGCGGACTGTCGGCAGTGCTCCGTCTTTCCTCTTCTCTTCTTCAAACAGCTGGGTTCTCATCATGGTTCTGATTATTGATTTATGGGTAAACAAACCAGAAAAATGAAATGAATGTGTTTTATCATTAGCTTGATAAATGATCATATTTGGCTCTTAAACATTAGATCAGGAATAATAATAACTATGTCTGAAATGAATCTTTTTCCATATTTAAATAATACATTCAATTAAATAATAATCAGTAAGCAATAATATGAGTAACTGTTAACAGACATGTCATCAAGCACTCCTCACAGAAGCTCACACCCCAGATTCCTCCAGTTTTATTCTCTGAAAACCTCCACCTCAACTCCTTCTGGCCCCGGCTGTGGTTGCCAAATATATCGCCTGGAATGTGTGAGTGCTGCAGAGTGAGATGTTCGTGTCTGGGTCGACCCTGCTGGTGTCCCCTGTTTTTTAACAGCAGGTCACAGCGGTGGCCATGTCTTCATTTGTAAGGGTGTTTAATTAATGCACGACTGCAGAGAGTGTAATGAAGTCATGTGGCACAGAAACACTGTGATTCCCAGCAACTCCCACTTCCTACACTTCTCAATAAAACACATTAATAAACATTAACCCAGTAAATAAACCCGAACTCGTTCAGCACAAATCCTGTCATGAAAACGTTCTTCATTCTTCTTTGAAAGTGTTTGGTCTGAAGATCGTGTGGGTAATAAAAGAAAGGCAGGACGTTCTGGAACAGACCGACCCAGCGAGCCGAAAGGTCCGGTGCTCAAAGTCATGCGTTCCTTCGGTTTAATTGTCGCTCATGGCAAACTGAGCAAACAGAGTCATTATGGAGATCATTAGGTGACCTTGTTGACACTCAAAATGACTTCATATTTAAATAAAGAATTGTTTAGCATAAATCACATCAATTGTGCAAAATTGGCTAATTTATATCTTAAAACATCGTGACAACAACAGTCCTTTGTGGATATTTATATAAATGCATGCTGACTGTACGAACACTGTTCTTGGAACAGCAGGACAGTCTTCATTCTGCTAAACAGAGACATAATCACATGCTCAAGGGAGGCCTGCTAATAAACAAGCAGGCTAAAGCTGAGATTAATAGATTATAGAGGAGACAGTGGATGGATTTGCATGAGTTTGGGGAGCGCCTGCAGGATTTACTCTCCATTCCTCGTCTTTACTGCAGTCAGTTGGAAACCCTGCTGCGAAAACCAGGCCCTGTTCTCTCGCTAATCACAGACGAGCCCCTCTGTGTTTTAAAGCTCTACCTGAACAGTCTGAAGCCCGGAGACACACCTGGCTGGAATTTCCCTCCAGACGCTCCTCTGATGAAGATTTAGGCCCGTAATGCAATCTTAAGCACAGTGTTTGCACAGCTCACAACTGGAAACATCATGTGAAATGCATTCATTTGACTGATAGAAATATTTATTGATGTTTAATTAATTAATGAAGCCTCACCAATAATATGACACTGTAAATGCTCTAAAGGGCACCTTTGATTCCACTGATCATTTTTCATGATTTGATGTTTAAATAACTCACATAAGGGTTTCACACCCATTAAGAGTTTGTCAGTGTCTGTCACAAACTAAATGTTTTTATTTTTATCCTACAATTTGTGCGTGTGTGTGTGTGTGTGTGTGTGTGTGTGTGTGTGTGTGTGTGTGTCTCAAGGGAATAAAAGTGTCTGTGATGTTAAGGTGGAATGAAGGTGAAGCTGACTGCCTCCTTAAACACAACGACTCTTCTGATAACTGATCAATAATATCGTCAATCAGAGAAACGCTCCAACTGCACTTTCTTGCAGCAAAGTCCTCCGAGCATAATTAAAGAAGAGGGAACTGAACTTCAGACACTTCCTTTTGTTTTTCCTGAATGAGGAATGAGGGTCTTTCTTGCTCTGCAGAGGAAGTTGGGGTGGATTGGGGGGGTTGTCCACATTAAGACGTCCTCATCTCTGATGAATCCCTCACTGTCTTTATGTCTGCTGCTCTTCTTCCAGGGTCCGGTGGGACGGCGAGCCCTTGAGAGAATCACCAAAAGAAGACGTTGAGGGGATTCATTATTTTGGTCTTGGGACCAAAGAGGAGCAAATCCTCCCACCTTCATACGAGAGAACATCATCAGAGGACGATGGAAAAGGACAGGACAGCCTGCAGTAAGAGATCCAGTCCCCACAAACTGACCACCGAACACACTCAGAACCAGAACACATACCTGCAGCAGAACCGACACTCAGACAAAAATCACACGACACGATCAGCTGTTCGTTAAGAGTTTATTACATCCTGCAAATCAATTCCACATTCAGTAAAATAAAAATATTCACAGTGCAAATGACCCACAAACATAGAATATAATGGATTAAAATGGAAAGAAAAGAACCAAATAGAATAGAATAGAATAAAGTGTAAATTAAATCAGTGGGACCTTTGATGGACGTGTGGTCTGTGATTGAATGGGTTGTTGGGAAGAAACTCCTGAAAATGAAGATGATAATGTTTGATCTTATTCTGGGAATCACAGCTATGTCAGTGTCTATGGTGTTATTTTTTAGATGAAGGAAATAAAGCAATATTAATATCATCTTTTGTCACTTCTGTCACCTCAGCCCACACTGGGCTTCATCTGGTCCCAGTTCCACCAAAACTTTCAATTTTAACAAACTTTCTGGTGAAAATCATTGATTATCCACAGCGGTGGAGTTACATTAGAGTTACATTAGAGGTTACATTAGAGTTACAGTACAGTAACATTACAGTAACATTAGAGTTACATTAGAATTTACATTACAGTAACATTAGAGTTACATTAGAGTTATATTAGAGTTATATTAGAGTTACATTAGAGTTACATTAGAGTTATATTAGAGTTACATTAGAGTTACATTAGAGTTATATTACAATTAAATTAGAGTAAAACTCGGATCAGAGTTATGTTTAGGTTTGGATTATGGTTATATTAAGATAATATACGGGATATATTTGCTTTAAATTGAGGTTAGTCTTAAAGTTAAATTAGAGTTAAATTTGTGTTAAAATAATCCTAATGTTTAGGATTATCTTAATAGTTTATGGTTAGATTAGGATGTAATTATTAAAGTTGTTTTTGAGGTTCTATTATGGTTGTTAGGTTGATGTTAAAGTTAAAATAATTGAATGCGGTTTAAATGTAGAAGTTTTAAGGTATATATTTGGGTTAGATTCGGGGTCAGATTAGGGTTAGACTGGGGTTGGATGCTGAATCTATTCCACTAAATTTAGCTGAATGAGAGTTGAACACGAGATGAGCTCAGAATGTATTTTTATTCTATTTTCAAGAAAAAAATCAGTATAAATGATGACTGTGGCTGTTTTTATATTATCGTAGCTGCACATCAGAGAGCGGTGTGTATGGTGTGTGTATCTGAGTGTATTGTGTATGTGTGAGGCAGCGACTGCCCTGTGTGTGTGTGTGTGTGTGTGTGTGTGTGTGTGTGTGTGTGTGTGTGTGTGTGTGTGTGTGTGTGACCCCGCCCTTTGCTCAGCTCCTGCCCTGCTGTGAATTCAGAGCCCAAATCTGTTCTCTTAAATGCCTCCCTGCCGCCAAACATAACACACACACACACGCGCGTGCACACACACACATTTTCACCCTCATCCACAGTGAGTTGTCAGCTAACCCAGATGTTGCCTCATAATTGGCTGATGTGGGCGCCCAGAAAGGCGAAGACATTATTACACACTCTTGTTCCCTCCTCTCTCTCACACACACACACACACACACACACACACACACACACACACACACACCCCATATCCCAGCATGCCTCATTCCTCCCCCACAGCCTCCAACAGCACACAGCCAATTATGGGGGGGTCTTTCTGCTCCCATCTCCAGCTTTATACACGCAGGGCGAATGACGAGCCATAAAATAAAGATGGGAGGGTGAAAAGCGAACGAGGCGCCACTGAACAAAGATGGCGGCGGGTAGTGAAAGGTGGTGGAGGTGCAGGAGTGAAGGTTGGTCAGTGGATTCCTCTCTGACGCGGCTGATGTGTCAGAGCATATCTAATCAGCTTTCCTCAAACTGAGGCGGCCTGAAGAATAGATCGGCGGCCCCCTGCTGCGCTACCTGTCAGAGCTAATATTTCCCCTCCAGCTGCCCACAACAACATCGACACGTCTCCCTCCTCATATATTACTCATCACTGCTCCCCAACCAGCCCTGCTTATGTCAGACTCGTCCACGTCTCAACATTCACACCTTCACTGCACAAAAGGGAAAAGCAACACAATTAAGATAAAATATCCACTTAAATCACACCGATTCAATTAAAACACATCATTCCAACCAAATCACACTGTTAACATGATCAAACACGACCCCAGCCCTGTGGAGCAGCAGCACTGAGTGCAGGGATCATTCAGTAGAAATACAAGAAATATTTAAAACAATCTAAACAAACAAACAAACAAAAAACTGTGGACAACTGCCCTCTAAAATAAAGCAAGTGAGTAAATAAATAAGAGGAGCTCCAGAGAGCCTGGTATATTTAAGTTGTTTTTGGCAGCAGATTTCTATCACTTGCTGGGGATGTGGTCCCTCCATGTTATGCGGTGAAAAAATCATTTGCATTTTTTTTCTGCGAGTGTGAAGTATCAAAGGCGGCCCCTGCTGAGCGGCGAATAGACAGAGCTGGCAGAGGCATGAATTTTTCAGCAGCTATCGCCCTCCCTTTCTCTCCTTTCTCTCTTTTCCTGTCGGTTCAGTCGATACGCTGCCTGGACGAGGGGCCGAGGCAGCATGAGAACAAGCCGAGCTGCAGCTCCACTCTTCCTGCAGGTTTCCTGACCGACGCCCCGATTTCTAAACGACAAACAGACCCCGGGAGCGACTCTCAGTCCTCCCCGTGATTATCTTCCATTCCCCACCTGGAAACCTTTTACCTTCCTCCCTCAACTCCATATAAGCTCTGCCTCACTTCTGACTCAGGCCTGCCTCAGCCTTGTCTCAGCACTACCTCACTTCTGCCTCCTGCGACACGGATGTGTGTGGGGTGTTGAGCTGCTTCCCTACCAGTCCCTCTGATTAATTAGGTCCAGTTTATTGAGAGACAGGACTGTCCTGACCAGAACTAAAGACTGAGGAGGTGAAGTGTTTCTCAGCAGGTTCCTCAGTGTGAGTCACTGGGATCCTGCAGAAAGTGTGGGCTGTAAATCACAAAACAAAACCTGATTCTTTCAGCTTAAATGAAAAGATTTGTAGAACAAAAATAATTACTAACATTACTAACATTATCATGTTTTTGTACAAACAATATTACAAATATATTTTCTTTTCTTATTTGTAAATAATAGTTTTATTGTGAAACAGTGTGGACAGGTGAATTACCCATGATCCTTTAGCTTACGAAAACCCTTAAATAAATCAGACCCTAGGGGTGATTAAGACACATCTGTATACAGGAAAACAGAAAAAAGCAAGATGTTATCAGAACAAAAATAAAGTACACATTTTTAAATGATATATAAAAATAATAAAGATAAAATAAATAGAAAAAAATGCATTTATTCTCAAAACATTGAAGGAACTGATTTTTGAGCATTGGTTCAACCAGATAAATTACTTTGATGCAGCTGATCAATTCAAAATGTAATTATCAGAAAAGGCTGGCAATGTTCAAACTGCATTTATTTTTGTAATAAACTGCAGCAAATAAAGCATTTATTTATTTATTGATTTATTTATTTTGTTTGTTTGTTTGTTTAAGCAAGCCTCTGCAGCTGCTGTAATATCTTTCAAATCTCCTTCAACAAATACAACAGCAGGGTAACTTAAATCTGCTCGGCTTAAATTATTCACACTAAAGCACCGTCTGCAAGAGGTCCAACAAAAATGCTGCCAAAAGGTTTCTGCTTCACCTGAAGCTGTAATTCACAGCAGACAGAACTGGATCTGAGAGGAGTCGAATCCAGCTGCACTAACCCATCCGAAGAACTTGTTCAGGAATAATTCGGGCTCTTTTTAATTTTTTTCATTTTCCCTGAAAGCAGTTTTTGGGGCAAGTTCAATTTATCTACATACACACAGATCTGTGTGACGCAACCAATAGTAATGATGATATTTAATGTGAAAACGTGAAAAAATGATTTAAAGAACGGAATATATTTCTTAAATAAGAATCATCAGTGCAGGTTTGCTGACAGAATTTCTATAATTAATATGAATTCTTTCTCTTATCGTTTCATTGTCTGAGCACCAGAACGGCCAACAAAAAAAGAAATGCAGGAGAATTTGGAGAGAAATTGAGCAAATGAGTGGCCCAGATTCAGCCGAGCGGTTCATTAGCAGCTCAGAATATGTTGTGATCAGTGCCAGAACAGATGGAGGAAAAGTTGGGGGCTAAAATAAAGACTCAGGCCTCCTCTCCTTGGATTCCACAGGGTTAATGAAGTGCAGACCCCTCATCTAATTAGGCCATCATAATTAACAGGGGCGCTACCACCTCACCTCATTAACACACGAATCAGCAGGAGTTTGCAAAAGTTTGTTTAAAAGGTGCAAGCTTCATTTCTGAGTTTTTATTAAAAATGACTGTCCACAAAACCTTGACATACAGAGCAGTGGTGTGGACATGGAGAGACAGAGACCCACCTGCTACGGGTGTTGAGCAAAGGTTTAACACGTCTCCAGTGTCCAGGCTGTGAGAACATTCACAAACAGACTAGATGCCAATTTTAGCCAAGCATAGCAGACATAGCCCCAGGCCTGGACCCTGATAGTGTCTGACGGGACAGTGGTCTCAGTTTCCTAGATGTAAAGGAGATGGTGAACCACTTTAGATATAAATCACCCAAATTGTTGCCATAACCTCCAATATCAGCTTTAATTACCTTCTGAGGAAGCCATGAACGCTATCTCAGTCAGTGGAAATGTCATTTAGATATGTCCACAATCCCATTAGTGTGGACAGCAGGTCAGTGGGAATCCAGAGAAGTGGGTCCACAGCTCTGACACTTGACTATACCCTGTGCAGTGTGATGGCCGGTTTCAGTGTTTTAATGGGTCTAACGACTTAATCTGAATCTGTTCTTCTCAATCAGATTTGCTGAACCTGCTCAGCTGTGATAACACACATCAGACATTTCTGCGGGAGCCATGGGATCTGTTTCTCCATTCACACCAAAAAATAACCCAAACAAACAAAACATTAGAGCTTAATGATGTTTAACAGAATCTCTCAGTGTGTGAAATCTCCCCAGTGCTCCCCTTTCACTTCCACACTGAACGAAACTTCCGCAGCGACTCCTCCTTTCCCTCCCTCCACGTACAGCAGGAATTATTAAAGCACCACATAAATAAAAACCCAGGCCTTATTAATTCAGACCTGGGATGTTTGGATTACAGACTGCAGGACAGCAGTGCTGTTGCTGAGATTTGTCCTGAAGAACAGC
>CM029379.1:169744-191723 GCA_017165825.1 Hepsetus odoe
TTAGTTGCCTAATCTCCGTGACAGATTCCATCCTGTAGCTAAATCTGTTTTAGACAGTCAGTCAGTCAGGCAGTCATTTCGGGCCATTATCCTAATTAGGTCGCCCGTGGGGGGCGGGGGCTGGAGTCTATCCCAGCTCAGGCAATGACGGGGACACACCCTGGACAGGTCACCAGCCTATCGCAGTGTTTAGGACATTATTAATAAAAAAGAAACATCTTTTTAAAGGTCTGTCTCTGATTCTGAGTCAGTTATACTACATTATAATAAAGGCAGAGCATTTCAGCAACAGCTGTAACTGAATCAAATCTAAAAGCTCCCAGCACAGATTGAGCTGCATCGAGGAAATTCATCATAAATATTTTTATGCAAGTAAAGATGGTGATGATGATGATACAACAACAACAACAAATAATAACAATAATAATAATAAATAATAATAATGATGATACTAGTCAAGTAGGTTTTTATTGTCATTTCAGCAACATACACAGTACAAAGTGAAACTAAATAACCTCAATAATGATGATGATGATGATGAGGATGATGATGATGAGGAGGAATGTGATAATAATAATACAACTGGTATAAGATATCAGACTGTGTAGGGACAGAGGGAAATTTTGTTTATATATATATATATATATATATAAAATAGCAACTCAGCCACTAGACGCACAAGCCAGTGTATTTCTCGTACGGTCCCAAGCCCGGTAAATGGGGAGGGTTACGCCAGGAAGGGGTATCCGGTAAAACTTTGCCAAATCAATAGCGGACAACGAGCACAGAATTCCATACCGGATCGGTCGAGGTCTGGTTAACAACCCATCGCCTACTGCGTGCTGTTAGCCTACAGGGTGCTGGTGGACACTGGACTACTGTTGGACAAAGAAGAAGAAGAAGAGGAGGAAGGCATGTCCAGAGGGAGAAGGAGAGAAAGAAGGAGAGGAGAGTGGAAGTGAGGGTAGGAACTTTGAATGTTGGCAGCATGACTGGTAAAGGTAGAGAATTACTGATATGATGGAGAGAAGGAAGGTTGACATTTTGTGTGTGCAAGAGACTAGATGGAAGGGTAGTAAGGCCAGGTGTATTGGAGGGGGTTTAAACTGGTCTACCATGGTGTGGATAGAAGGAGGAATGGAGGTGTTATCCTGAAGGAAGAGTGTGTGGAGAGTGTTTTGGAGGTGAAGAGGGTGTCAGGGAGGGTGATGAGTTTGAAGCTGTGATAATGAATGTTGTTAGTGCTTATGCTCCACGTTGGTTGTAAGATGAAAGAGAAGGAAAAATTCTGGAGTGAGTTAGATGAAGTGATAGAGAGTGTACTCCAGGGGAGAGAGAGGATGATTGGTGCAGATTTTAATGGTCACAGCAGAAGGAACAGAGGTATGAGGAGGTGATGGGTAGGCATGGTGTCAAGGAGAGGAATGCTGAAGGTCAGATGGTTGTTGATTTTTGCAAAAGGATGGAAATGGCTGTAGTTAATACTTATTTGAAGAAGAGGAGGAGCACAGGGCATTTGAGGAAAGAGTGGAGGGAGATGCTCACAGGTGGATTATATCCTTTGCAGGAGTCAGTTTGAGAGATCAGAGACTGCAAAGTAGTGACAGGTGAGTGTAGCTAAACAGCATAGGATGGTGGTCTGTAGGATGACCTTGGAGGTCAAGAAGAGGAGGAAAGCAGGGCAGAGTCGAGGATCAAGTGGTGGGAAGAAGGAGGAGGGATCAAGGTGAATTCAGGCAGGAGCACACGGCACTGGGAGGTAAGAAGAGCCACCGGATTGCTGGGAAACTACTGCAGAAGTGATCAGGCAGACGGCTGAAATGTACTTGGTGTGACATCCTGAAGGAAGAAAGAGGAGAGTAGGAGACCTGGTGGTGGAACCAAGAAGTCCAGGAGTGTATTCAAGAAGAGGGAGGCAAAGAAGAAATGGGACAGTCAGAGAGATGAAGAAAGTAGACAGGAGTATAAGGAGATGAACTGCAGGGGCGAAGAAAGCAGTGGTGAAGGCCAAAGATGAGGTGTTTGGTGAATTGCAGGAGAGGCTGGGACAGTAAGAGGGAGAAGCACCTTACTGATTGGCTAGACAGAGACAGATCTGGAAAGATGTGCTAGTCAGGCGCATTAAAGATAGAAATGGTAATGCACTTCACAGGTGAACAGAGCGTGTTGAGTGATGGAAGTGAACATTGGAGGAGCTGATGAATGAAGAAAATGTGAGAGAGAAGACTGATGATGTGAGAAGAGTTAACCAGGAAGTGCAGCAAATAAAAACAAGATGGAAGTGGCGGGCAGCGATGAAGAGGATGAAGAATGGAAAGGCTATGGACCCGGATGACATACCAGTGGGAAGCATGGAGATGTTTAGGGGAGATGGCAGTTGAGGGCTTGACCAGATTGTTTAACACAATCTTGGCAAGTGAGAAGATGCCTATGAGGAGACGGCGTGTACTGGTACCGATCTTCAAGAATACAAGATGGCCAGAGCTGCAGTAACTATAGAGGGATAAAGTTGATCAGCCACAGCAAGGAAGTTATGGGAAAGAGTCGTGGAAGCTGGGTTAAGAAAAGAGGTGATGATTAGTGAACAGCAGTATGGTTTAATGCCGAGAAAGAGCACTACAGATGCAATGTTTGCTCTGAGGGTGTTGATGGAGAAGTACAGGAGAAGGTCAGAAGGAGCTGTATTAGCCTTTGTGGATTTGGAGAAAGTTAGTATTGACAGGGTGCCCAGAGAGAGTTGTGGTTTTGTATGATGGAAGTCTGTGTTACAGAAGTATAGAGTAGTTCAGATATGTATGAGGGCAGTAACAGTGGTGAGATCTGCAGTGGGAGGACGGATGCATTTAAAGTAGAGGTTACTACATCAAGGATCAGCACTGAGCCTATCTTTGTTTGCAGTAGTAATGACAGGTTGATTGACGAGGTTAGACAGGAGTCTCCTCGTGATCGACATGATGTTTGCTGATGATATTGTGGATCTGTAGAGAGTAGGGAGCAGCTTGAGGAGAACCTTGGAGAGATAGAGATCTGCTCTGGAGAGGAGAGGAATGAAAGTGAGTAGGGCAAAGACAGAATATGAGTGAATGAAAGGAGGAAAGTGGCGTATAGGGATGCAGGGAGTGGAGGTAATAAAGGTGGAGGAGCGAATACTTGGGATCAACAGTTCAGTGTAACGGCGAGTGTGGGAAGAGGAGGTGAAGAAGAGGAGTGCAGGCTGCTGAATGGGTGGAGAAGAGTGGCTGGGAGTGGGATTTGCAGACGGGCACCAGCTAGGAGAAAAGGAAGGCCAGGACAGTAGTGAGACCAGCTATGTTGTACGGGTTGGAGACGGTGGCACTGATGAAAGGCAGGAGGCAGGAGCTGGAGGTGTCGGAGTTAAAGATGCTGAGATGTTCGCTGGGTGTGACGAGGATGGACAGGATTAGAAATGAGTATATTAGAGGGACAGCTCAGGTTAGACGTCTTGGAGACAAGGCTAGAGAAGCAAGGTTGTGTTGGTTTGGGACTCGGTGCAGAGGAGAGATTTATGATTATATTGGAAGGAGGGATGCTGAGGATGGAGCTGCCAGGAAAGAGGAGAAGAGGAAGACCAAAGAGGAGGTTTATGGATGTGGTGAGAGGACATGCAGGTCAGTTGAAGAGGAAGATGCAAAAGACAGGAAGAAATGGAGACAGTTGATCCGCTGTGGCGACCCCTAAACGGGAGCAGCCGAAAGAAAAAGAAAAGAAGAAGATATATATGTTGGGGCAGCGCTGGCCTACTGGTTAGGGAGTGGTTCTGGATCGGAAGATTGTGGGTTTGATTCCCTCACCAGTAGATTGCCCTGAGGTACCCTTGAGCAAGGTACTGTCCCCATCACTGCCCCCGGGCATTTTCAATAGTTGCCCCCTGCTGCACGTGTGTGTATTGGTTAAAAGCAGAGGTTGAATTTTGTTGTGTTGTGCTGTGTCAATGACAAGGACATAATATATATATATATTATTATAAATTAAATATACTTGCAATAAACAAAAATTAAAAATTAAAATCTTTTGAGAGTCATTTTGTGTGTTCATGAGCTCTCATCACTAATTAACAGATTATATTATATTATATTATATTATAATATACAGCAGACCGAGCAAAGCAAGCCCTGTTGTAATACAAACAGCACCTCAAACACAAAAATACAAAACACCTGTTAAACAATCGGGTAAGTTTGAAAATGAAATGTAAAGTATGATGCTCCAGAAGGTGTGGAAAGTCGTCAGTCACTTAGTGTGTTCTCAGTATTTACATTCATCCCTGTGCTGTTCATTAAAACCAGGGTGGGAAACAGATTCAGGCTGGTTTCATGATGATTCAGTTTATGATCCAAGTGAGCATCTGTGGGATGATTTTGAGATGATCTGCATGATTCAAGTATGATGTTTCGGGATGACGTGATGACTCCGCGATGATCTTTGGGACATTTCAGATGATCTGTGATGATCTTGGTGATAAGGCTCTGAGTGGACCAAGAGGCTGCAGGTTTGAATCCCACCTCCAGCACCACCACCACTGGGTTCCTGAGCAAGACCCTTGAACTCCTGAGTTGTTGCAGGGAGACTGTCCCTGTAGTTGAGAAGTGGAAGTGGGCCTGGATAAGAGCGTCTGATTAATGCTGTAAATGAAATGTGATGATCTTTGTGATGGTGATGGTCTGTGATGATCTGTGCTGTATTTCCTGAACTGTTAGTGTTCTGTGTAATGTTGTGCACGTGAATCTGTGAGCAGTGTCTGTAGACCTGGCTCTAGTTCTTGAACAACACTCAGAGTTCAGCTTTCTCAACTTTCAGATTTTCCACAGTTAGAAGTTCGACATCAGACTCCAACGCCACCTCTGATGGTTTTTCAAACTCGAAAAGGCAAAAGCTTCCAGTAGTCTGTCTTGTTTCCAGAGAGATGTCGTGATCTACACCAGAAGGGCAGGAACACTGTCCTCAGGCTGGAATCAGTGTTTTTCTTTCTATCTAAAGCACGGAGACAGATTATCGTTCAGAGAGCAGAACACAGCCATGCACAGTGTTAATGGTGACCTTATTGAATGACTGAATAAAGTCTAATGAATTTACATGCAGTGAAATGCCTAATGCATACGCTTTAACCCGATAACCCACAGATA
Source organism: Hepsetus odoe (assembly GCA_017165825.1). NCBI lineage: Eukaryota > Metazoa > Chordata > Actinopteri > Characiformes > Hepsetidae > Hepsetus > Hepsetus odoe. The sequence goes on from CM029379.1 coordinate 174,889, forward strand.
CCAATCTGCATTCAGACACATATTGATCGATTCACACCACAGAGAATAAAGCGGCTTCTATATAAGCAAAGGTTTTCTCCTGATGAAGGTTAAAGGATGGTCTCAGCCTCCTCTACACTATCTACAGCACTGTGCAAACGTTTTAGGCAGGAGTAAAAAATGCTGTAAACGCTTTCAGAAATAGAAATAATGATTGTCTATTTTGATCAATTTATAAAATGCAAAGTGAGCGAACAAAAGAAAAATCTCAATCAGATCAATATCTGGTGTTTCTACCTTTACCTTCAGAGCAGCATCAGTTCTTTCATCACAGAGCCCTGATCTACATCATCCAGTGTGTCTGGATCACATGAAGAGACAGAAGGATGTGAGGAAGCTACATCCACAGAAGATCTGTGCTCAGTTCTCCAAGATGTTCGGAACGACCGACCGGCCGAGTTCCTTCAGAAACCGTGTGCGAGTGTACCTAGAAGAACTGATGCTGTTTTGAAGGCAAAGGGTGGTCACACCAAATACTGATCTGATTTAGATTCTCTTTTGTTCATTCACTGCATTTTGTTGATGGATGAAAATAAATGATCAACACTTCCATTTCTGAAAGCGTTCTGTTTACAGCATTTTTTTATACCCGCCTAAAACTTTTGCACAGTTCTGTAGATAATCTTCATTCTTCATTCATTATGACATTAAATACTGACAGAGATGTGGATCAGTGTCCTGCAGCACACCAGCCCAGGAATAACTGAAACTGGCTTTTTGCTTATACATTTACATTTACATTTACAGCATTTATCTGACGCTCTTATCCAGAGCAACCTCCATGTCCTGATTACAGGGACAGTCCCCCCTGGAGACACTCAGGGTTCAGGGTCTCAGGGACCCAGTGCTGGTAGTGCTGGAGGTGGGATTCGAACCTGGGACTTCTAGAGCCATTGGTCCATAGGCAAGTACCACCACTAGACCACCTCACCCTAACCCTTATGAATGTTCCCAAGTGAGCAAGTGAATAACTGGGAACGAAACAACATTAAGGTTTAAAATAGTGGACACCAACCTTAGCCCACCTTGGGTAAACCCTAATTTGCTTCATGTGATTCACCTAATGGATCTCCAGAAGTTATTGATTCCTCCAATTCTAGATTAGGTTAAATCTGCAGAAAGGTAGTTCTGCAGGTGCATGGCTGGGAACCACTGTTCTGTTCAGTGTTCTGAATCTGCTTAGTGTTTGTTGGAGTGTCCTGCAACGATCGAGATTTACACAAATTCACTGGACATGAGCTCTTTACATTCCCTTCAAAAGGCACCAATGAATTAAAACATTATAAATCTCAGATATCTCCTCAGAGAGAGAAGCATGTCTGATCAATAACCCACTTAATAATAATACCAATAATCAGCCATGCAGGTTTACATCTCAGAAGTGTTTTCCCTGTTGGGTTCCCAACAGTCCCAAGTCCTGTGAAGTGATGTCATATATGAACCAGTTCCATTTCCATTATGAATCCATTTAAAGATTGTTCTCTAAGTAAATATTCATACATGTATGGATGTGAAAAATCAGCTTAAACGTTAAAAAGACTTTCTACACTGCAGTTTCTATCCAAGCTATTTTTTTTTTCCTAGTACCAAAAAACAATTAGGAACTTTTATTTTGAAGAAGTTCTCATCAGTATGTGCTCTCACAGGTGACTGGGAGCAGATACACATATGTCCTCCCTGTGGCATCATTAAATGAAAAACTCCTGTGGCTTTGGTTAATGAATGTTACAGATTTAAAGGGCATCATCCCTGCTTCTGCTAAAGACTAAGATGTTACTGCGGAGAAAACCGAGAGGAGAGGAAACAGATTCACGGTAGTTCTCCTGCAGGAGCAGTGTCATTACTGTGTACAAGAAATATACAATAAATACAAACTTCTTCATGGTTTAATGCAATTATGCTTAAACTGTGCTGTGTCACTCATTTCTGTATCTTTCTCTTCCAGGCTTTCTTGTGTTATTAATGGGTTGTTGAGGATCAGACATCTCCAGTCTCTGTACCTGAGCAGTTCTCCAGATCTTCCTGAAGGACAGTGTTGTTGTCTCTCATGTTCAGTCCAGTCTCTGTACCTGAGCAGTTTGATAGTTCTGTGTTGGTTAATCCACACAGTGATCTACGTCTGAACCTTCAAGATTCCAGATGATCGGGTAATTCGTTAACTGCTGATGCTGAACACTGCGTGGGTGGAACCACTTTGTCTAGAACATTGAATCTTTAGGATACTTTGTAGCCTGGAGCTATAAAACATTTGTTCTTTCATTTAATTAATTAAAAATGACAAAAACAGAAGATATCTTTTGCACCAACAAGATGATTCACTGCTAACAATAAAGAAATGAAGGACTCAGGGCTTCTGCACTTCACTGTGTTACTGCAAAGGTCAAACCTGTAACTAAAATGAATTCTGTGTCACCAGAACAAATATGAAAAGCATAATGTCAGATAAACAGTTACAGGGAGATATTTGGCAGATCATTAGAATTCTTCAAATTTAAACCCAGAAGCATTTATCAATGTTAAAGCTGTAAGCATCCCATTATTTGTAAAGGGTGGGTACAAAACTGAACCATAAAGGCATAAGACTTTTTGAATTTAAATTGAATTTAAGGTAATCTTTAGGTTAATTTTAGATGCTGGTGGATCGAATGGAGTTTCCTTCAGAGCATTAACCCGAGAGTTCAACAGTAATGAATAAAATACTTTAATTCTTAATTTAACTTTAATTTTAATATGGGAGTTGATGCAATTTGCAGAGGGATCCAAAAGATCTTAGTTACACCAGTGCTGATCATGTGATCTGTTTCTTATCAGGCTTTTCCATCTGAAACTCTGTCGATGATGAATAGAGGCTTGCGTGCAGCACAGAGGCCAGAGAAAGAGCAACAGTGATTGTTATCTATTCGACTGTTTTCCGGAGAAGGGGTCGAGCAGAATGTGCCGTGTACTGCCATTTACCAGCACCTAGACTCTGTCCTGACTGGCCTGTAGCACATTCTGTTCTCTAAACACATCGAACTTGTTTTGGAGGGTCATAAAGAGAGCTCCAAGTTTACAGTTTCAGAGGGAAGATAGTCTCGAATTTGAGCTTGAGATCTGGTTAATCTGAAATCAGGCTGGCTTTATTAGGTTCGCTGATCAGCAGCGGTGACGGTGTGTATGAGCACCACGTTCCTCGTTAAGATCACGTCTCAGTATTACCTCGTGCACACCGAACCTTTCAGGCTCAGGGCTCGTTTTCTGCTCTGACATTAAAAAATAAACTTTAGAACATGTTTTAACTGAGTAAAGCTGAGAAATCATAAAGGATGGATGGTCTCTAGGAATCAGTTTGGTATGAATCTAGCAATTTCCGTTTGAAACAGGAACACTTAAATGAATAAATCCCCTTTAAGAAAAGCCATCTGCGTCAAAACCACTTTTACAAATCAGTCTAAAAGAACAAGAACAAGCTTAAAAAGCACTGTTCCAATTTAGTACATCCCCGTATCCTCACCAATTCTCCAGACACCATCGGAACGTCACATTTTCTCCAACACACCTGAACACCTTCCCCATTCCCTGTTCTGTCCACTTCTGTGTCCACGTGTAAACAACGTCCCCCTCTCCAAATAAGAGACTGTCCCGGCTGAGACACGAGGCCTTTGGCCTTGGCTCAGATGCTGCACCCAAGTCTGACCATGGCAGGGTTCCATCAACTGATCTGTAAGTAGACAGGGAGGGCCTGCACGGACATGGCCAGCTTCCATGAGTTAGTCTGGGAACAGCAGTGAAGGGACAGGGTAGGGTTGAAGTGTTGTCAGCAGCCATGTGTCAGCAGAGCGTGTCCGGCTTGTGACCCATCTGCTGAGATGACCGGGCAGGTCCCTTAAGGCAGACATGGTGCCTGAGCCAACAGACTGCCCCCACCTGGTCCTCAACACACATCCATAACTGATGTGTCCACGAGCAGGAGGTGTGGGACATGTTCCTCCCGTCTTTCATCTGAGATGCTGAGTATTGGGAAAAGATAAGATAAACATGAACAACAGAAAAGGGGTATATTTATTTTATTTTTAAATGATAATCATCATGAACTTATTCCTTATGCAAGTCCCTGGCTGATCTGAGTGGTTGGTATGTCTCCCATCATGGTCTTAGTTTTGTTCCCTGAGGAGCTCCTTGTTGGCAGCAGCGCAGGAGCGGCACGAATCTAGAAACTGAATCAAGGCCTCTGGCAGGGAACGCACAGACTTTTTAATAATAAAGAAAATTTACTGTCTAATACAATCTGTCACATTCACTGTGCTGCCATAGAACAACTGAAAATAATGACAGATGGGGAATTATTATTTTAAATAATGTTCCAGTTCACTACAACTTCAATCCTCAACTATTGACCCCCATGTTGTGCTGCTAAAGTTGCTGAAGCTGGAAATTTGTGATATTTTGAAAGAAAGCACAGTTTTGTCTAGTCCAGGGGCAGAACAGTTTTACCCCAGAGCTCGTTCTCATTTCTTGCTTTTACAGACGCTCCTGCTCTCCTAGAAAATCGTTGCTGCTTTTTCTTTATCAGCCTCCAGTTCTGAACCAGGCTCTCCAGCCGACTCCTGCGGTCCGGCTTTTGTTTATTTTTTCCACAGGGTCGAGGAAGCTTACGCTTCAACAGGCCAGCTGCCAGCAGGATCTTCTCCAGGGCCACTGTATGTTCCACCCTGATTGGAGCACCATCACCAGGGGCCCGGCCCAAACCAACCCTGACATCTGTGCCCCTCTGCTGCTGAGCTGTGGTTGCTCTGCCGGCATGAAGGACTTGCAGTAAATGATGGGTTTGTGAGGAGTCACAGCAATGACGGATGGTGTGCGGCAAACCAAACTCTCATAATTACAGAGCAAGGCTGAAGCTCCGGGGCCAAGCCTGGGTTTCTGGGAAATCACAACACAGATGAAGCCATAAAGGAAACACCAGGAAACCCAGTGAACCAGATCTCGATCTCCTGCAATTCAGAGTAAAAGAGCACTGTGTTCATAAGAGGCCCGTTTTAGATCTTCTTTACAGGATCTGAACGAGAACCTGACCGGTCCCGTAAATCAAGGCATGTCAGTAAAAACCACAGAACGAATTGGTCAGAGAAGCAGAAGAGAGTAAGAAAATGCACCATATTAACAATGAACAAAAGACCCGGCTTTGGAAACTCACACATATTTTTCAATTCCTTTCAAGGATTTTAGATGTTTTATTTGGCTGATTCCCACAACAATCTTAAATGAACCATCTTAAGTTAACTTGATCAAGTTAAAGCAGTGAAGAACAGAGGTCTAGATTTTTAAAGGGGACATATCTATTTACATGCTTCAGATTCAAATCAAAGCTGGATTTGTGCTTCAAAAACATCTCTTGAATAGAGAGAAGAAATAAGGAAGATCTCTGTGGGCATTATTTGCATGTTAATAATCCAATTTAATCAAATTTCCCCCAAATCTTCCAGAGTGCTAAAAATCAGAACAAAGTGAAGGATAATAATCTAGTCTGATCAATTTAACACATAGAACCCTAGCCATAGAACCCTAGACGTATTATCAATAAGTTCATGTTAAACACTGTTGTTCAGTGTCAGTATAAACTGATGGACCAGGGGCCTGTCCAGGGTGTTCGTCTTCAACTTTCTGATTGCTGGGATGGGCTCCAGCACCATCTGCAACCCTAATAAATGATGAAAAATACATCATAATGGAGTCATCAACAAGAGGGAGGGTCCAAGAACAGGCCAGGTTTGACTGTTAGTTAACAGCTAAAATAAACATAAAAGATGAACGAGAAGCGTTTTGTGGTTGTAGAGAGTCCAGTGCTGGTTCCCCTTCTCAAGCACGCTCACTAAACCTGAAAATAACAGGTGAGCTGAAGCAGGTGTGAAGCAGGTGTGCAGGATATCAGTCCTCCAGGTGCAGACGCTGGAAAAATAATAAGTGCTTCACACTCATATCAGGAAAACTAGTTAATGCGGATTTAATGTTTTACTGCACAAGAACCATTTGGTGAAGCTATAATATTAGACCATGTTCACACTTCACGCAGGTCATCTGTGCAGGTTTTCTGAGATGTGAGGACGAAGCAGTTTATAGGAAAGGGGTAAAAGTGAATCTACAGCCCTCGTCACAGCATTTGAATTTGGAATTTGAGGCTGGTTAATAACTGAAAACTGGTTATCTGGTCTGGTGGATGCCTGGCCTCTTCTTTTAGTGTAAATCCAGTAAATTGGGGGCTGTGTAAATCTGCAGCGCTGCCATTCTCTCTGCTTTGTTCCAGCCTTTAGAGCTCTGGCAGTTTGGGAGATCTCATGTTTGAAACATTGAATTATTAATATAATGAGAAAAGCAGGCAGAGCAACTTCCATTTTTCCATAATGATTCAGGTTTTCGTGCAAATTCTCTCTTTTACATTCAAATATGGCCTCATATATATTCTTGACAAGCTAAAAAAGCAAATGGCACTATTATCAATTCAGTTTCTGCTCATGTGTGAGACGTTATGATGATGAAATATTATTTAGCAAATCCAAATTAACTGCAACCTTAAATTTAAAAAAATGTAAAAACTTAATGTAAAAGTGTAAACTACAGAAAATGAAAATATATCTTTGACCAGAAAAAATTCTATGTGCATCAGCTTTTCATTACTTTTAAACTGACCGCAATGCTCAGCTCATCCCAAAAATTAAGTAAAAAAAACAAAAAGTACCTTTAATGCATCACTCAAAAATTTGAAATCTTTAAAATCTGTAATTTACACACATTCAAATTTCTGACCATCTCAGCTGGGGGCTCCTGGGGGGATAGTAGGCAGTAAGTGAACAGTCGGTTCTTGAATGTTGGAAGCAAGAAAATGGACAAATGGAGTGTAAGAATCTGAGGGACAGACTGTGATGGTAAGATGAACTGGGTCAGAACATCTCTAGCAGGTCTTGTGGGGTGTTCCAGCTGTGCAGTGATCAGTAACAACCAATAGTGATCAGGGACATAAGGGTCGCAAACCTTTTCCATCATGTGGACGGCTGGGTGTGTGTGTGTGTCCTTACCTGGGAAGACTGCTAGGAAACCTTCATGAACATACATTCACGTGGATGTAACTTTGACACCTAAACGTCACTGCAGACCAAGCTCTCCCCTTCATGATGACAGTGTCCCCTAATGGCGGTGTCCCCTTTCAGCAGGACAAAACTCACTCACACTGCAAACACTGTTCAGGAACTGAATGAGGAACAAAGTTCAAGGTGTTCCTCCAAATTCCCCACATCTCAGTCCCATCCAGCATCTGTGGGACAAACCAGTCCAATGCATGGACCAACCTCCCAACTTACTGGACTCAACTTCAGAGGGACTGTGGAGTTCAGGTTGTGATGGATCATCTTTGATGGGGAACCCATGCAGAGATAGACAGGTGGTTTTAATGTTGTGGCTGATGAGTCACTCTCTTTATGTTCCACTGAAGGAACATCTGTCCCTAAAGAGAGGTTTAGATTCTCCTTTATTCTATTTGCTGCTTCAAACACCATCCACTGCAGAAGCTTTGTTCCAGCTCCCTGAGCTGCTATTCAATTAAGAACTTCTGTCCTCCATGTCTCTGATTTCTCAGCCAATCCTCCCCACCCCCACCCCCCAAAAACACACACACACACACACACACACACACACACACACACGCACACACACACACACACACACACACACAAGAAAACAGTGCACTCATATTAGAATTTGCTTCCAAACTAATTAAAGCCACTTCCCCTTCATGGACTCCAGTAAAGGAGGATCTTCTGAAAGTCACAGGGAGGGAGTGAAGGTATAAATGGCCCCTAAACAGCACCAACATTCACTGTTACTTTATTTCATTTGAACACCTGTGATAAATACAGCACTGTGCAAAAGTTTTAGGCAGGTGTGAAAAAATGCTGTAAACAGAGCGCTTTCAGAAATATCAATAATGATTGTTTATTTTGATCAATTTACAAAATGCAAAGTGAGGAACAAAAGAAAAATCAGATCAATATCTGGTGTTTCTACCTTTTACCTTCACAGCAGCATTTAGATTTAGATTCTCTTTTGTTCATTCACTGCATTTTGTTGATTGATGAAAATAAATGATCAACACTTCCATTTCTGAAAGCGTTCTGTTTACAGCGTTTTACACACCTGACTAAAACTTTTGCACAGTGCTGTATCCCGGGATACATTTCCTGAACAAACAGGGCTCTAAATAAATGTACACTTGTTTTATAGACATTTACAGAATCAAGCACACAATCTGAACAGAGAAAGAGGGAAACGTCTGAAAAGACAAGAAATCACTGTGAGATTCGGGAGCAGGACGAGATTATGCTGCTACCTGTGTGGGCAAGAGCACTTTTCAAATGTGGTGCAGAAAGTTGAAGAGCAGGGGGTTCCTGTATGTTTGGGAGGTTGCCAGAGGGACCAACTGGGACATCAGTAGAGAAAGGCCACTCCGGACGACTCATGGCAAAAGATCATTTACACTTAGGAGGAGACGAGGCTGATGAAAAGATCCAGTCCTTTTCGAGAGCGAATCTTCAGGAATAGCAACCAAACACAAACGGGTTTCAGTCCCAGATGGACTCAATTCTACACTTTCTATTTAAACATGATTCCCTCACATCTTCCTCACGCATGCATTAGATCTTAAAGACAAATGAATGTCTGATTTCTAAACAGGTGTGTCAGTCGAGTGTGATGTAAAAGTGTGAAGATGAATCCCTGCTTCCCAGATTCATATTTGATAAAATAAAGTTAAACAGATTATTTGCAGAAGCTGCTTCATCACAGTAAGTGTACAGTGGACAGTACTGGACAGTAAAACTCAGATCTGCTCACCATGTTCGTTCAGAACTCCCACCACCACATGTCACTCCCTGAGCTTTGCATGTTAATAGAAATGTGAATTTCATTTCAAGTTCTGAGCATGAAAACTCTGAATAAATCTAAATTTAAAAAGCTAAAATAAAGACTGAATTGTAAGTTTGAATTATCCCTGTTTAATGCTTTTATTTTATATATAGGAGTAAATTGATCAAGCAGGCAGATTAGTTTTTGGGCTGAAGTCCTGGTTATGCATTTTTTAAGAGTCCATTGGGTGTGTGACTTTGAGAGAATAGCTCGAGAGCAGCGAGCAGGGAATGTGGTTTAAAGGCTGATCCCCATATAAAAAGCCTCTGATTTGGACAAAACGCATGAGTGACATTACAGTCCTGTTCTAGTCCATGTCCATCACTGTTCTGGACGTCCCTTCCTTTATGTAACGCACGTCTCACTTTAACTGTAAAATAATCACCTACAGCTAAAGCTACACTGACGCTCTGCACGACTGTCAGTGTTTAAGACTTAACTTTTGTTTTGTGCTGAAAGAGGATTAAGAGCTTAACTCACCTGCTCAATTAGCTGATTATTCTACTTATCATTATAAAGCCACCGGCCTTTGTTCCCTCATCTGTCAACACATTTAGTCACAACTGCACCGTCAAAGTCTGTGTCTTTCCCTCTTAATTGCAGTCCAGACAGGCTGAGATTACAGCAGGGCTGTGCAGAAGGTGATTCAGAACTGTAAGTTTCTTCTGTATAATTATGTTCTCTTTTTTAACAATGCAGAAAAGTAAAAAAAAAAAAGACCAGGCACTGACCCAGTAATGACACCACCTCTTACCCCTCTGGTGAAGCTCATTTCTCTTAAATGCATGTAAGCAGGCTGTCTGGGTTTGAAGCACACAATGGCACAAACATCAGCTCAGATTTGGAGGACAGCAAGCAGCCCCGAATCCAGAGTCTGAGCCAAGGTCAGAGTTTTTTCTAAAGCGCAGCGTCTGAGCCTGTCAAAAGTGTGGGGGAGACACCAGAGATGGTCCCTAGAGAAACCCCTGAAAGAGCCAACAGTCCCACCTGTCAGAGATGAGCTGCAGAGTTTGTGTGTGTACGCATGTGCGTGTGTGTGTGTGTGTGTGTGTGTGTGTGTGGGTGTGTGTGTGTGCGTGTGTGTGTGTGTGTGTGTGTGTGTGTGTGTGTGTGTGTGTGTGTGTTTGGCATGCAGTGGCAAGGTGTGAGGAGGCTTCAAATTGGTCCCTGTGGTGGGTAAGTGCAGTGTTTCTGAATTTAGAGTGTGTTCTGTTCACCCAGCAGAGTAGCAGAGCTCACACTGACTGCTGTCTCTCAATTTACTAAGAAGATTCTTCTGATATTCCAGTTAAACCCTCAGAAAGCAGGGAGAAGAACTGTTGCTCATGGACGTTCTGAGGTGCTCAACACAAGAACACGTCTGTCGATGTGCGTCGACATTTACCTTTTTGCGCTCGAATACTAAAGCGCTGTATTACACCAGGGCTGTCCTGGGTGGGTTGTCGTCTCCAGACCTTTTTTGGTTTATCGCGGCTCAAGTTCCAGCCCGTTGATGTCACAGCACTAAAATTCCCTTCCGTTCCGGGAGCTGATATGAAAGAGCAATGAGATCTGTGGACATGGTGAGCTGGGATGAGAAACAGCTAGACACTGAGGAGATGTTAGACTGTTCCTTATGGCACGTTCCCCATCATTCTTAATTCAGCCTTCATTTGAAAAGGTTTCTCTGTCTGCCATCAGAAAAATAAATTACACAGTGATGTAGAGAGGTGTAGCCTATATAGGCTGTGCAGTTTCAGCTCCAGGATGAAAATGACCCAGACATTCTGCAACTGCACTGCTGGAGCTACAAGAGTTTTGGCCAAAAATAATCAGATCCCGACAGGTCAATGGTATAATAATGTGCTATTTCCTTCTAATCAGCTTCCTGACCTGATCACAGCTATTGAGCATCACATACTGAATCAGGATCAATCCACAGCTTTTAGCTACTCGAGTAAAGGAGGGAAAAAAACCCATCAATGTGCTGAATAATGGATGCAGGAGCAGAGAAACTGCTGAGGCTTTTCCCAAAGTGTTGGATAAACACGCTGCCTATAAGAGTCTACAGATATAATCAAATATGCACTCTTCACTCTGATAATAGCACAAAAAACACCAAAAAATAACTAAAATATAGTACAAACTCTTTTAAAGACTGCCATAGTAATTAGAAAAAATCTATATTCTAAAAACGGACGCTAACTTGTTCACCCCTCTGTCTTTTCCGGGACCTGGTTCTTTTTCTGCAGGTGAAGCAGCAGCAGAATCGGATGAAAAGAGAGGGGAGTGAAGGCCAAAGTGCTGACGGCATCAGAAGAATGAAATCCTTCTTACCCATCAAATTATTGAGTCCAAAAAAATCCATGCAGGCCAGCCGGGTTCTGAAAATGAGCCTCCTTAAATGCAGAACAACCCATGATCAGCACTGCTGAGTTTCTTTAGAGAGCTGATGAAATTTAAACAGCTTATTATGGAAGCTAATCAATAAAGATGCTGATTAATGACTCGATCTTAATCTCTTTGTTTGTGGTATTTACTGGTCTAATTACAAAGAAATAAATAAAACAATTGGGAGAAATGTGTGACATAATATTACAAAATGTAAAAACTGCAGGTACAGAAAGTCAAAAAAACAATAACAATAAAAAATGTAGATTATTTGAATCTTTTTGAAATAATAATGGAGTAATAATCTGCAGCTTCTTTAGAAAATGCAGTACAACATACAGAAATATATCACAGCATTTTACTAGCACACTTCAAAAAACCTGCACAGCACCCTCAGTTCATCGATTCACTTCCTCAAGTGCATTAAAATAGTATGTGATCAGAGAACAGAGGCAGCTCAGGATGTGTTTACATACATGTACAGATAAAAAATCAACGGAGAAAATAAAAACCAGCAGGTCAGGAGGTAAAAATGGATAAATCCAAAGCCATTCTGTTTCTCTTACATTTTAAATCAATTTATATAAAAAAATATAAAAAATGAAAAAAATGTTGGTGATATTGATCAAATATGTCGACAAAAACAGTTTAAATATAAAGGCTGGAAATGTGAGCACAAGCTAACAATAAGGTCTCACTCATCCTTTAGTAAAAACGCAGCGAAGGGATTGGACGAGTGTCCGAGGAGATGGAGCGCATCAGCATTTGCCTAATCCTCCAGTAATGGAGGTTATCAAAGCCACAAGCCCAGAACTCCTGCAGTCGCCCCTCCACTAAAGCACATTTGCATAACATTACAGCCGCCCAACAATGCGCTTTATCCTGCTGTTGGTTTTGGTCTTGTGGTTCTTTGCTTACATTCAGTGGGAAAAAGCACCAAAATGTCAACGTGCTTGTTGGTTTTTGTCTTCCAAGAGACTGAAACTTCTCTACAAGGGAATTAATGTAAGGAAGAAGTCTGGTGTTCTCAGGGCCAATGACTGAAGCAGAGGCAGACCGTCTGAACACGATTAAATGAAACTTTCAGTCCCTTTTGGTCCAGATTAATGAGGAGCTCAGTGTTACTGCAGTTCGTAGAGTAGATTTTAATTTAACCCTTCAAATCATTCATATATATATGTGTGTGTGTGTGTGTGTGTGTGTGTGTTCACAGACTGTTATTGTCTAACAATCTAAGCTTAAGCATTTACACTCAAATACTGCATTTTTGCTAGAATTATTACTTGATTTATTTTTTCACTAAGATTTCACAAAAATCCATCCTTTAGTTTTTGTTAATCTGAAAATATATAAATCATTGAACTATATTTTAAATATTTTTTTCAGTTTATTAAAACTATAATACAAAACCCAAAGAGCACTGTGCTTTATTCCAGCAGTGGAATGAAAGACCCATCAAAATCCATCTTGCTCGGTGCATCCAAAATGGAACAAGGCACCCAAAAAAAGATGAATGCAGACAATAGAATATGTGTGGAGCTGTAGGTTCCCACTGCTTTTTATCCATTTTTTTTTTTTTAAATCTGTGAATTTCTTCCCTGGTTCAAAGACCATACTGTGCACAGTTGGGGGGCTTCAAAGCTCCAAGTCCACAGAATTAGGGAAGAGAAAAGCGGATTCTTTAACGCTCAGGGCTCAGAAATATCACAAGGCGAGCAACTAGAAAACCAAACTTTCCTCCCTGGAATCCTCCACATAAAGAGTTGCATCTTTCACCTGCCGGTCCCGCGTCCCGGCTGCAGCTCTGGACACTCTCATCTGGTTCGGATGGTGTCTGAAGGTGGACGTTTTGGACAGATGCAGACGGCCTTCGCTGCGGTTCCCCATTACGCTCTCGGCGAGAGGAGGCAGCTGTAGGTAGGTGGAATAACAGAATTTCATGCCAGAAACTACTGAAATGTTCTGAGACTTTGAGGTTCTGCAGGTCTGCTTTAGAGGCTCTGCTGTTGTTGGAGCTGTGATCACTGAGAGATGCTGCTGGTTTGTTTCTTTGTTTTCCTGTAAAAGTCAAAACCTGTAGATGTTCCAAAAAGTGGCGCAGTTCTGTATAGACTGACAGTGTGGACCACTTGCTTCTCTGCACTGGTCGGTTAGTCGGACCGACCCAGTCAGAACTGTTTTAATCAGCAGTGCCAGAGCTGGATGTGGAGACGACGACTCACTTAGTTCCCTCAGAAAAACCTCCAGCGTCTACGTCCTTGCCCAGCCCTGAACCCCCAGTGCTCATAATTATGCACCGCTGGTCACATTTATGAGGAAAAAATACTGTGACTGATGTAAAATAATTAGTGCACCGTGGATCCGGCCAGTCTTTGCCGGCGCCGGATCACTGCAGGCTAATGGGGTGTGAAAGGGGTTCGCTACCTGGCTGTGTCGTGTCTTTCTCTCCTAAATAATGCAATATGTGTGCACACGGTGTGATGGAGGACTCATACAGAGCCGCTCCACCACCCAATTATATCAACGTCACCACAATTTTACCTGCCAAGGTGACACGCTGCCTAATGCTAATGGTCCCTCATTACTCTCTTCCCCCTCAGTCTCAGTCCGGCTCCACTTCAGTCGGAGCTGGACTCCACATAAACCCCGCAGAATCTTAATCAGCACCATCCTCCATCTCCTCTACTCAGGAATAGGTGGAGGGAAGGAGAAACAGATGGAGAAAAGGGAGAAAAGACGTATCAGTTCAGTGAGTAATTCATGTCCATTAGGAGTGTTCAAGAGGAGAAAAAGATATTCATGTGAACGTGCAGAATGAATCATTATTGCACTGGGACTCACTCAAACCCATTTTCACACTTTTCACAGCAAACAGAGAATTAAAAAGATCACAGTGAAATGCAAAACAAGGCGTTTATTTAAAAAGAACAATAATATTAAATTATATCAGCTTATTTCTGTATAAGCAAGAACAGTCCTGCTAAAATCAAAAATCTAAAAACTATTGGAGGGTCTTTCTAGAGCAGAATCCCAGAGTCTGGTGTTCTCCAACGAAGACACTGTTTATAACATAAACTTCTTTAGTGCATTAAGGACTATTATAAATGATATTATCCAGGTTGTTCTTCAAGTCAGGAATACGAATATAAATCAAATAATAAAGACATTTTAATTATTACAAAAACGGAATAATGCGAAGTTATGCTGGAATATCATCCAGTTTGTTTTAGACAATAACAGCTCTGCTAAATGCCTCCTATTAAATTAAGCATGCGAATCGTTCAGGAGCATGAGATTAAAGACTATAAAATAAAAGATAAAAGGCTCTTTAGATATGAACTGCATTAGTGCTTGTGTAGAAGATATTTACTGTATTAAAGATCACTGTACACCAGAGAACAGGGCTTTATTTCTAAAAGCTGACTGCTTTTCAGCTCATGAATAGAAATAGAATTACAAATGTAAAATCACAGAAAAAAAACAGGATTGTCAGAATCATCACTGCAGTAAATATCTCAGATACGGTTTCAGAATTCAGATCCAGTTTGCCTGTTTTAGGGAATAACAGTCCATTACCTCTAAACTCCGGAGCAGTGAAGTCAAGTCTGCATTTTTCAAAGAAACTGGAAATTTGGACACACACATCATAAAAACGTGTCATTATTGACATCTAGCACTTTAGCAACCAGAGCCTGGTTTGAATTCACTTCACAGATATTTTCCCGCGAGCAGTCGAGTCCCTTTAATTCTCTTCATCCTGTTTGGCTCTCGGTTCGTTTCCAGCAGCCGTTAGAGTTGTGCCTCTGCACGGCGTAGGCGCTGAAATGTTCCTCCCGAATTACTCGGCAATATTACGACGTGCGTTCTGACTTTTGACCTCATCTGTGAGTGTGTGCATTTTAAACAGGTTCTCAGTGTCTGTGGTCTCCATCAACACTCCTGCTGTACGTAGAGAGCACGGCGGATCTGATTCTCATAAATATCTCATAGATTGTGTTTTCTTTACCGTGCATTTGTATTCATTGTTGGATTTGCTCTGAAATGCTGCTCCACACTCGGCTCGTCTATCGGCCCAGTTTCTGCTCCATCGGCCGCTCTGGACCCGGGGGCACAGGAAGGGCGTAGAAATCTCATTAACATCTGCGGCTAAAAGGGCCATCAGCCTGTCCTGCAGAAGTGAAACACCATCCAGACGCCCCCAAAAATCCTCCGAATGAAGGAAACAATGAACAAAACAGCAAAATAAAAGCGTTCACGAACAGGACATTATTATGGTTATTATTATTATTCTAAATATTATTATTATTTCTGCTTTCCTCTAATAGAGTGATCCAGTGTTGTGATATAATATAATGAAACATGCAGAGAACAAAAGCTCCGGCCTGTTTTTAAGGCTACAGTCCTGATGTGCATTGTGTTAATTTCATTCCCTTTTTCAAACAGAAAACTGCCGTTAAATCACAAACACATTCAACCTGCACTTCTCTCCCAGAGTCTGTGAAAAGAGCAGCTCAGTCCGTCCATGTTCAGACAGGTTTAATCTGACCTGATCAAATTTGTCCCAACAATCAGATGCTGCTGCGTAACGGAATCTGCAGATCCTGTTCCAAACCACTGACAGCGAGAAAAATTTAGATTAGTAATAAATATAATTCACTAAAACCATTTCTATTATATTAGACAGAGAAGGAAAACTAGGAATGATAAACCAGAGATAATGACTGAAACAGGCAGAGAGGACAGGAATAAAGCAGACATTCATCTTTTATATATATATAGTTGTGAGTGTGTGTAATATTACTGATATATATATATATATATATAAAATAGATTTAGTGATGGTTTAGATGTTATAATACAGATATAGATGTTTTATTATAGATATAGATGGTATATAAGTGTTATGTAATAAAGCCCATTATTTGTGAGTGATGTTTAAACAGGGTTCACATTCAGCTGAATGCTTTGTGTATGAACATGTATCTGACAGTGAGTTCAATTTAAAAAATGATTAATGAATATATTTTAAATATTTTAAGGAGACAGAACAGGATGTTTTTAGTTAAACTGGGTGATGATGACTGGATGACAAAAAAAAGAAAGAAAAGATCAGCCACAGTCACACAGAGTTACAGTCAGATTTTACTGCCTCTGACAGGTTCAGCAGTGTTTATTCTGGGTGGACTGGGAGTATAGTGGTTATCACATTATATGTAGCTGTGTACGATTTATATGAACTGAATTGATAAAAATACACAAAACCACTGATACTGAACTTATTGTGTGTAAAGGAACAAGATTTAATAGAGTCTAAAATCATCATCAGGGCTTCATCACTGAATCCCAGTCTGCCAGAGAAACAACAACACAGACAGAACAAAGACAACTGTTCATAACCAGCAGGGAAACACAACAACAACAACAACAACAACAACAACAACAGAGAGAGAGAGAGAGAGAGAGAGAGAGAGAGAGAGAGAGAGAGAGAGAGA
>CM029379.1:203434-220934 GCA_017165825.1 Hepsetus odoe
TGCCATACAAAGAGAAGGTTCTTCATTGTGTGAAAATATAAACACAGATGAGCTGTGTCTTTGATTTGTTCATGCTTTTCACTCCGCACAGCAGGGATGTTCGGGAGGACCTGCCCTCTTTGCATTCGATGTAAATAGGGACCGTGGACGCTGTGTGATGAGATTATATTCCTCTCGTCCCTGCTCTTTCTCTCTTTCTCCCCTTTCTCTCTCCCTCTCTTTCTCACACCCTCTCTTTTCTCACAACAAAAACGCCATTTTTCCAGCACCATTATAGTCTTTCTGCTGGCTTTGATTCGTCTTTTTTGAGCGCAGGGCGAGTGTTTCCCCGGGACTGAATGAAAGTGTAATGTGTTGTGGATGGTTGGGCACTGATGACGGAAACTCATTGTTTGTAGACAATTTGAGAGCCTGTCAGTCAGTGTGACTACCAGCTTATCATTTAATACTAAAAACAGCTCTGCTGCTAACTAACACTAAAGCGAACTCTCTCTCTCTCTCTCTCTGACTCGCCTCAGAGCTGCCTTAAAATGCACATTTCCAACAGAGGCTCATTCAAACACTTCTGTCCTGCAGCTGCGCAGGTCACAGTAAAACCACCATCTTCCAAATCAATGGTTCCTCTAAACCAGAGAAAGTACAGAGTACACAGTACAGAGTACACAATACAAATTACACAGCACAGAGTACGCAATACTCCCAGTACACAGAGTACACAGTACTCCCAGTACAGAGTACACTATACCAATTACACAGTACTCCCAGTACAGAGTACACTATACAAATTACACAGTACAGAGTACACAGTACTCCCAGTACACAGAGTACACAGCACAGAGAATGGAGTCCACAGTACTCCTAGTACACGGTACACGGTACACACAGTGCAATGATATAAATGCTCAATTAACAACTTCCAAAATCGTTTATTTATTGTGATCTATTTCACAGTGACGTGCTTTTATAGCACCTTAACTGTGTAATTACGGTGTTTAATACACATTATCTGTACATTAACTGTGCTTTGTGTGTTTACTGTGTATGTACTGGAATCATTTTATTATGTAAGAAGTAAGTTATTGAAATATTATTAGGTTAATAAAGCTAGTCAGAATTCAGTGTGAATTTAAACATCAACAATGAAGAGGAAGATTTTCAATAAACTGTATGTGTTTGTATTAATCTACAGTAAATATAGTGTCTTAAATATAAAAGTCTACATTTTAAAGGAACAGTTTTATTTTCCATCAGCCCTGTGAGCACTACGGCACCTTTTTCCTTCCTCTTATGAGACAACTTCCATTTTCACCACTAAAATAATATTAATAATATTAATCACAATAAGTATAACAAGGATATGCTTTCGGTAACAGTGATTTCTACATAAACTACACTGAATAAAATATTTCAATATAACCGCAGGCAGAAAGATTGCCAAAGACCAAAGGAATTACATTTACAATACATTATATTAAAATATAATTAATGTGTGTAGTATTTAGCAAATACAGTAAACATGTGCTGCTTTTTATTTGGTAATAAAAATAAAATTGCAGACTGAAGAAAAATTACAATTTAATTCTGTATTTTGTCCAGAAGTGGGAGTGTTTGGTGAGATGTCCTGATGGTGGACCTTCTGCTCTTTTTAAGAGGTGTTTTTCTTTAATGGTGGAAACGCCTCGCGCTGCACTGAGGTGGGAAGCCCAAACTTTTATGCGGTATTTGGGATTTCTATGGCATCAATTGGGATAAGAGCAGAGCAGATGAATGTGGAGGGGTGGCTGACCAGCTCTTTAATCTGTGTTTTTGAAGCCCACAATGAAACGGGACACAAAAGAGGGCTGACCTGCTCGGATACTGTCGCACAAAAAAGCAGGGCGATGTTAAAGAGGCGTCTGAGACGAAGGGCTAAAGCAGGGTTTGTGTTTGTTTATGTGACAGATCTGAGACGTCTGAGCGTCCGAGTTCAGAGTTTAAAAGCTTTTTCACAACATTTCACCAAGAATGATCCCTTTTCTCCATTTAAGGTTTAATTGATTTAAAATATATCATTGATTTATTTATTACTATTATTGGTTTATTCATTATTAATGACTATTTATTGTAAATAAGGCTAAACTAGCAGCAGAATCATTTTAGGGTTTTTTTGTTTGGAAGGGTAAGAATAAAAAATGCTATTCTTGATGAACAGAAGCAGCTGGCTTAGCTGTGGGTTACTGCTCCTCGTTTACGTTTCATGAAATACATTTTACATCATTTATAATCATTCATTCGGAGATGTTTCTTGATCTGGAACACATGGACGTAGAGAATTCTGTATAATATTATATATATTTATATATAAAGGCATTACATATTTCTATTCTGCAAATTACTCACCAATATGTATAAATTGCTTTTGGTCTGGAATTTGTAGAACAAATACATTTAATGTAATCATGTTTTATTGTATTAAATAAATATATTTTGTAATTACATCACAATAAAGAATATAAATGCTGTTAAATATGGTTGAACCAGCTCAAGCTAAAATGGTGGTAATGTATTATACATAAATACCCAATTAGAACCATATATATAAATATCTGTTTATCATTATATATGTATAAATTGTCTACAGATTTAAATATCTTATTATATACATAAATATCTACATATACCTACATTTAAATATCTCTACACCGTTATATGTGTTTATCTGTGTCTGTGTATTTAAACATCGATTTATGAATATATATAGACAGTAAGGTAAATATATTTATTTGCTGTAGATGAATAATGTTGGTCATTTGAAGGCCAGACTGAAGTTATTACACACACTACATGTCAGATTCCTTCACTTGTGAAAGTGTCATTTGAAAATTCCACAGTTTTTTCGGTCTGTGTGTCTGAGGATATTCTTTATTATTTTTTATTAATTGAAGGGATCAGTTATTTAACACCGGGACAGACGAGGCCCGAGCGCCTGCAGTGCTGTGAAGGTTTTCCTGCCTGAGTCTCTGGATCATGTGGGACGGATCAGTGGCTCGTCTACAGTCTGCTGGAACATCAAACACGCCATCAGTGATCTGTTCATTCATTCCGTCCCAAACCGCTCTAACACACTCCCTATTCTCCGGTAGGACGCCGACACCAGCCTGTCTGTGCCATGAGCTGGCACTCAGACTCCCAGAAGCATCCGGCCCGGCGGTACTGCGGGCGTGAGGACGTGGGTTCAGGACCTTTAGCTAAGCTGGGGTCAGGAGACACAACTGTGCGAGGACTTGAGCGTGTTTTCAGTCCCCCCTCCTTCCACAGGCGGAGAGAGAGAGACCCCTCCTCTCTGTGCACCACATCTATTCCACTGCCTCCCCGGGGAATCTGCTTTTCTCACAAAAAAACATCACCACCTCCACCTCGCTCTCCTTCTCTGCAGCTCAAACACAGGCCAGGAGCTCTGCGTCCCCCCGGCAGCCGAGCGGGACGAGACCTCATCGCTCCTTCAGGTTCACCAGCACTGCTGGCTACGAGCGAGACCTGAACCCTCCACACCCATCTTCAGCCTGCTGGGAGAAAGTGGGCGATGCATATCTAATCCTGCGTGCGTGTGTGTGTGTGTGTGTGTGTGTGTGTGTGTGTGTGTGTGTACTTGCATTTTTCCCTTTATATTTCCCATATATTGTTTTCTGACTATACTATAATAAGGACAACGTTTTCACAACATTAAAAATGAAAAACATCAGTTTCTGCAATGTTTTGTGTTTGTCAACAAATCTGTTATTTGGACTGAAAACTAGAACAAATTCCTCACGGAGCAGGACAGGGACAATCAGCTTCATTATTAACATCGATTTAAATGTTCCAGAATGATCCGAAATCAGGGGAAGAACAACAGATGAAAACAAAGAGCTGAACATAGCAGGAAAGTTCCTTTACAGTTAAAATCTACGCCATGTTTTTTTAACCAATCGTTATATTTCATTTTTGCAGCAGCCAATAAAATAAGGCTTGATCTTCACGTGAGCCCTGTGTGCAGGAGAGCAGGTGTGGTGCAGATTTTGGGAGGGAATAATGATGAACTGGGTTCTTCTTAAAAAAAAAAAAAAAAAAGAAAAAGAAAAAAAAAAAAAGCCTGAAAATGTGCACCTGAACGCAGTGTCCCACTGTCCTGTGCTGGACATGTGCAAACAGGACAGTTAATACACATCCTGGGACGATTAAGAAGCAATTATTGAGCAAATGTCCTTCAAACTGTAACAGAATATTCATAATAAAAAAGGAGGAAAACACGTGAAGAAGGCGTGTCATTCGTCATGTTGAAGTCTTGTGTAGTGCTGAGGGATAAAAATGTGATTTATAATTAATGCTCAACGTATTTCTTGTGTCTCACTCGACTGCAGAGAAGGTTTTATTAAAACATTACAAATCAGACGACATTAACTATGGACGAGGCCTTCATCGCTGATTATTACACCAAATATAGAATGAAACATTTTCAGAGTCTGGAACAGAATTATTTGATTTCAGAACAGCTGTGTGTGTCCATCTGACCCAACGCTGTAATGTGTTTAATGTATCTTTCAAACATGAAGACCATGAATTGAAAATGTATGATGTAATTCAATTGATTTATTTATGCTTATTAAATATGGTGTATTCAACAGCAGGCAGGAACAAATGCAAACGACACCGTCACAGCAGTTTAAACAAAAACAGTATAATCAGTCTGTTTAACTGGGTTTAGTGAAGCCCAGTGAACGAAACGCTCAATAAATGATCATTTCTGCTCACGTTTTTACTTAAATGTGCATATTTTGTCTCTTTTCGTAAAGTACTCCTTATTTAATGTCACAAAATACCATCGGATCATATACAATAAAAAATATACATGGTACAATATTATCATACTGCAAATCTTTAATATGACTATTAGATAAAGAGATAGATAAAGTTAATCACTAACACAATATTATTAATGCATGAGTGATTTTAGTGCCTCTCCAACGCTGGAATGCCTATTTTAAATAAATACTTGTGTATCTATCATGTCTTCTCTTAAAATCAACCCAACACACAAAAGAAATGTAATCTGAACGTTAATCAAAAACCCATTTTCACTCTCTTCACTCTGCTGAAAGATTTCCGAATGAACTGAGTGTTGGAATAAACTGAAGCCAGGCCTCAGCAGGCTCCTGCAGACAGACAGCTTCAGGGTCGGACTGGGCGCGAACGTGCGCTGCATTCCGTCACTTCTGGCTTTTAAACAAGATGTTACAGATGTTTCCAACATCTGTGTGACCACGCAGAGGAAAGAATCAGGTGAGCCAGGTGTACAGGTAAGTCACAAAGTGAAAGATGCTGATTTAAACACGGCTGTATTCAGTGAAGTGTGGTTTGGACAGGCGAACATGTTCATCAAAATAAACTTCACCGCCAACCAACCTTCCACATCGGTCCCTGCGCGTGACGTCAGCAGAGTTCTTCATTCATGTTCCCAGTTAGGAGCTCATATTCCTGATTATTCCGACACCACGTGACTGCAGTGTAATTAACTGGGATTAAAGAATTCCCGCAGGAACACAGGGGGTCATCACCTGACTGCACCTGCATCCCCTTTCAAATTAAAAGTCTCTGCAAAGTCGTGCAAATGCGACCTCATGACATTTCACAGGGTCTCCCACAGTCACACAACAAAGTCTAACTCTCCTAAAAAGCTAATGTTTCTCACAGCAAACTAAACCGCTGAAGCAGGTGGATTTGAATGTTTTTGGTGGAATTACTGTGCTGTTTCATTTGTTCAGCTGAATAAACAATGGTTCGTAAAGGGGCGTAATAAAATAAATCACTCTGGTCATGAATTTACAAGCTAGAAAGTTATACGAATGTATTCCTATGTTTACCTGCGATGGAAAAGCAGTTATTCACTGAACCGAACCGAACCGAACCGAATTGAACCACTGCAGCTCATAAAACTTAACGAGCAGGCGCGTCCATGAGCCGCACTGCAGTTCGTGTATTCCTGCGCAGTCGTAAAAAACGAAACGAGGCCATTCGGAGACTCATTTTATTACCCAGCGCCAGTGTAAGAAATCATACCGCCCATAAATGCATTCATTTCTCTTATCCGTGATATTTTTCACAGTTTCAGAGGTTCTTTTTTACTCCATTCGTCTGAATCTCACGCGGCGCGGATCTACTTTCAGCACGGCGGCAGGATACAGCGGAGCGGAGTTTTTATAATGGCTCTGCTGTGACGCGCTGACGCCATCTTACTTCGCTCCTGTAGGAGAGAGGGAGCGGGGTCCGGGGAACGGCAGGACCCTACCATAGGTCTCTTTTACACATTTTGTGCACGGATTGTCACTTTAATCGTTGACTTTACACTACTGGGCGATCAAGGAGTAGTCACTCGTGTCCCACAGGTACGTGTCGTGTGCCGGGCTGTGATTTTTCCTGTCAGATTTTTTCTCGGTTCGTGTTTAAAGGCGCCCCTCTGCTATCCTGGTCCCACAGCAGGTTGGAGAGCTGATTTTATCAGACTTTTTAACCAAAAACAGCATTTATAACCGTGTGAGATTTGTTCCTTCCGAGTTTGTTACTTGAGGCCGGGTTGGGAGCTGCCTGGAGCTTTCTGAGGTAAAGTCCTCAGGATCTGCGGCGGTTAGCACGGAGCTAACTCATTCTAAAATCACAGTCGTTAGCCTTCATCGCTGTTCAAGGTTGGTCTAAGCCGATAGGAGTTGAGGGTTTCTTTTTTCGTGCTATTTTGGTGGGCCTTACCTCTCCCTGGTGAGTTTTATTCCTTATCCAGTGGATTTAGGATTCGGACGGGTTTCCCTCAGCGCTGAGTTAAATCTCAGGCCATGGTGTTCTGTGTGAAACAGCGATGTTTTGGTGTGGATACAGCTGTATTTTCCGCTAATAAAGGCTCTTTAATGTGTACTTTGGCCGGCCAGGTGTGTGTGAAGAGGTCCATGCGGGGTAGGAATGAAACCCGAACCGCTGTTGTGGAGGGTCTGCCCGGGGGGCTGGGAGCTGCTCTCCGGGCGGATCTGCTGATTTGTGGTCTAATAACGCGACCTTCTACTTTAAAATGCTGCTCCGTTGTGTTACATGCTTTTAGGACTTTCAGTTAAATACTGAGCTGAAGAGGGGCGCTGGAGCAGCCTGAATTTAATGGAAAAAAAAAAACATGCGACCAGCATTATTATTATTATTATTAGGTTACTGATTTGTTTATTTTATCCTCCAGGAATCTCCTTCCACAAAGTTTGCAGAATTTAAAAAAAGTCTTAATTTACACCTGCGCCCATAATCCTGCTCAGCGGGTTCTTACTGAAGGAGCTCCGTGGTGCCGCTGAGCCGCTGAAGCCTGGCTGCTTCAAGCCGCTGGACTCTGCTGGGTTCTGCTGCACCTACAGTATGGAGTTCCCCTGGACATCAGAATCACACCGTTCAGTTTTGTTCTCTCATTGTGGAGGTTTAACCTGGTGGATGTGAGAAACAGGAAATGCTGAATTTTGATGTGATTGTGATTAGGTCAGGACATTCACTCTAGCGCCTGTGTTGAAGAGGGGTCTCTTAAAGTTTGTGGAAATTTCCTTTGGAACAAAATGTTGTTTTCCTCTGTCTTATTGCAGTGTCTGGATATGGGTTTGCTTGTCTCGCCTGCCATCAGATCCCCTTTAAATCTCACTCAAAGTGTGGAATGGCCAAGGATCTGGCACTCCTGCAGGGAAGGATCTCAGGTCCTTTGTCCTCATCTGTCCTGCTGAGCAGAAATTTGTCCTTGCATTTTGACCCCAGTGTCCTGTTGCTGTGGGTGCCTTCCACCAACTTTAATAGGCAGGAGACGGTATTTACATGCTGATTTTAAGGGGCTTTTGCTTTTTGACAAAGACTGCTGAGAAATTAAAAAGTGGAAGCAGGGCTAATTTTTTGTGAATGCATGTTACAGGTCAGTTTTCCTTCCTCTGCTGTTTGCATTAATCAGGCTCCAAAATTTGTAGTATCACCACATTAACATCAATCCTTCATTAACTCACATCAGGCTAAAACTGTACCAGTGAAGGAATTGAAGTTATTTTGCATTGTGGTTTTAATTTGTGAGGCTTCTCAGTGAAGTATTGCATGTGAATGAGAGCAGTTTTGCCCTATAATGGAAAAAGCTCCTGTGCTGCTTTTTCTCCACAATTTGTTCCAGATGCTGAACCCGCTCACCGTCTGCCACGGCCTCACTGTGCTATTAGAATATACAGTCTACAGATCCAGGGCAAAAAGATTAAAAACAGGCCAAATTTACTTTAATACTGATGGCTGGTCTGAGTGGGGTAGTTGGTGTGTTGGGATTCTGGAGTTTGAACTTTTGTATTAGTGATGTAGTTTAACACCACCTATTTTGGATCTTTTTTCTGCCTTTTATTTATAAACTTACTGACTCAATTTTTAACGTATGTTAAATCGTGACTGAAAATTCTAAAAGGTTGACAAAGCTTTTGGGGACTGTGCAGAATATTTCTAATTTGGGCTATGCTATTGATGTTTTTCCTTTTGGCTCTCAGAGATAATAATAGGTACTTGATGCTCTGAAAGAGTCAAATATTGAGCCCTTTTCTTATCTTTTATTTTTGTGCTTTGTCAAGAAACCTTCATGTAAAAAAACCTTTCACATTTGTTTTGTGGTTTGGCAGAATATTTGATCACACATTTCCTAAAAAATAATTCTAAGTTTAGTTTATACTGAACAGCCATTTTCCAGATTTAACAGGGATTTTTTGGTTCTTCGCTAGTTAAACATTTAAGTTGTCAGCTATCCTTGGGAATGTTTGCGGTTGTCCATTGATTTGGAAAGGGGTGTTTCACATTTGCATAGAGGAGGTAGATTTGGAGCTTATGTTATGGTAATTGCGATTGTGTGCTGTTGGAGGAGGGGACGAATTGGGCCCCTGCGGAGGGACTGAATGCCGGTTTGCTGGAGCAGGTTTTAACTGCTGTTTATGGCCAATAGGCCTGTGAAGAGGCAGAACACGTTCACACTGTCTTGAGAATATAAAATAGCACTAACAGTCAAATACTAACATGAAAGTTTTCAATGCTAAACTTGACAATTGATTACTTTACAGCAGAAATCATGGCAGTTTTAAACTGACTACATTTCCGATGCCTGATTAATGGTCTTAAACCCTCTCCAAGAATGCTCGGACACGTTGGAAATGTTTGACATGGTTGGGATGTGAAATCAACCATGCCTCCATGTTTTTTTTCCAGATTCGGAAGCTGTGCTGGCAGCAAGCTGAGCGAGGAACATGGCGACTCAATGTAAGTTTAGATTTAAGATTGTAAGTTTTAACAAGAGTTTTTTTTTTTTTTTTTTTTTGCTTCTGAAATAGTTTGGCTTGTGTGCTTCCCTTCATTACCTCAGAATTGTCCTTTCTGCTAAAAAAAATTTATGCTCTAAATGATCCTCAGTGTAGTCTGCATGAAATCTTTGTTTTCTGACTAAAATTGATCACTAAATTAATTTTAATGCTTGAGAATAGTGTTACCGTTAGGTTCTAAAAGGCATACTTTATTATTTTTTCAGAGTTTTGCTTTGTATAGTCCATTAAACTAAACTGTTTAAAATTCCCTGTGTGATGTAATGGCCAATATAATTTAGTACTAAGCTCTGTATTGACATTGTTTTATAATAAACTGCATTTCTCTTCCTGCACAGCTGATCTGATGGAGCTCGACATGGCAATGGAGCCAGACCGCAAGGCTGCTGTCAGTAACTGGCAACAGCAGTCCTACCTGGACTCAGGTATCCACTCTGGGGCCACCACCACCGCACCGTCTCTCAGTGGCAAGGGAAATCCAGAGGATGAGGATGTGGACAACCAGGTGCTATATGAGTGGGAGCAAGGATTCGGCCAGAACTTCAGTCAGGATCAGGTAGCAGGTATGTGTCACACAGTGCAGTATTCTAAAAGTATATTTTATTGTTGTTGCCAGTAAGTTAACTCCTGTGTTTATTGCTCTGGGCTTGAGTCGGGCAATTTCCCCTCAGGATCAATAGTTTTTCTGGTTCTGAGTTATTGATTTGTAACGTTTGAAATTTCCTTTCTCTTCCAAAATGAAATGATTGTGTGAATAGATGGACTGTCTTTCTGTCGGTCTCCTTAGATATTGATGGTCAGTATGCCATGACAAGAGCTCAGAGAGTTAGAGCAGCCATGTTCCCAGAAACACTGGATGAGGGCTTGCAGATTCCCTCCACACAGTTTGATGGAGCTCATCCCACCAATGTGCAGCGCCTGGCTGAACCCTCGCAAATGCTCAAGCACGCAGTCGTCAATCTCATCAACTATCAGGATGATGCAGAACTGGCCACACGTGCGATCCCAGAGCTCACCAAGCTTCTCAACGATGAGGACCAGGTAGAGTTATAATAATAATAATAATAATAATAAAAAAAAAACACTGCTTAATGTCTTGACTCATAGAGGGCAGTCATTCTTATTCAGAATATCTGTTTCACTTTCTTTTAAGGTTGTGGTCAATAAGGCAGCAGTCATGGTGCATCAGCTCTCTAAGAAAGAAGCTTCGCGCCATGCCATCATGCGTTCTCCCCAGATGGTATCAGCAATTGTGAGGACCATGCAGAACACCAATGATGTGGAGACGGCCAGATGTACAGCCGGCACTCTTCACAACCTCTCGCACCACAGAGAGGGGTTGCTTGCTATCTTTAAATCAGGAGGCATTCCTGCTCTCGTCAAAATGCTGGGGTTAGTCAATAATAATTTTGAAGGGATTATAATCTGTGATGTCAGATCTGCACCCTAAAAGGCCTACTTTATGTCCAAGATGTTAATATTTTGCTCATCACTCACCAGCTCCTGAGATTATATAACATCATAATGGTGTTTTTCCCAGATTCATATAAGCGAAACAATTTTGTATTGGTAATAAAAAAAATTGAGGCAGTCATGATTTATTATACATTTCATTTTTTTTAGATATATTTTGTCATTGTACAGCATGAGTGTCCTCTAAATGGGCTTACACCCTTATTCAAAGGCTGCATTCAGTCTTTTCTCATATACTCAGCATTTAAATCAGTTGAATATAGTTAGTTGTTTTCCTCTTCACCTTGGTTTTTGGCTGATTATGGTTGGTGTTTCCTCAGCTCTCCAGTGGACTCTGTACTCTTCTATGCCATCACGACTCTCCACAACCTGCTGTTGCATCAGGAGGGGGCCAAGATGGCTGTGCGACTGGCTGGTGGTTTGCAGAAGATGGTGGCCTTGCTGAACAAAACAAATGTCAAATTCCTTGCCATCACAACAGACTGCCTTCAAATCCTGGCTTATGGCAATCAAGAGAGCAAAGTAAGATGAGCTGCATGCTATCGGCATGTTATTCTACATTGGGCGAACTTTAGAAAGCACCTAAGTAGTCTTAAGTAGGTAGAACGTGTGGTGTCTTTAACAAGTGCTGTCTGTCCCATCAGCTAATCATCCTTGCAAGCGGAGGCCCCCAGGCTCTCGTCAATATCATGAGGACTTATACATATGAGAAACTGCTGTGGACCACTAGCCGTGTGCTGAAAGTGTTGTCGGTTTGTTCCAGTAACAAGCCGGCCATTGTCGAGGCTGGTGAGTCAAACTTTCCAACACGTATGTTTTCCGGTTTTAACCTCAGTGGATTTAATCTCCAGTGTAAACTGCTGATGCTCTGAATTGATTTGTACATCAGATGAGCATGTCCATTGAATCTGTGCTCTTTGGTAAACGAGTAATTGTCCGGATATGACAGCAAGTGTCAGGATTAGATGTTTGAGTTCAGGAAAGTGCGCACATTTGACTTGGTATGGTTGTGTTCAGGTGGGATGCAGGCGCTGGGTCTCCACCTCACAGATCCTAGTCAGCGCCTGGTTCAGAACTGCCTGTGGACCCTCAGGAATCTATCAGATGCTGCCACCAAACAGGTAAAGACACATCTCTCTGCCTCCCCCTTCCTCCACCTCTTTTACACTTTACTCTGTTCTTCCTACATGAGCGCTCTCTTTCTGTCTCCCCACTTTTTCCATGGAGAAGACGTCCTTAGCTGAAGTAGATGTTCTGCAGGTAACAGTCATTCCTGCCTTTATCTGTGAAGGGGCAGGGGGCTGTCGCCAGCACCTGCCCAGTTACAGTTAGGACGTTTATCATTGGCAAAAAGCCATACGATGAAGCATGAACAAATGCCACGTTTGATTGTAAAGCCACAGCGTATCTTACTCACCCATTGGCATGGTGGCAGAATGTTGTGGAGTAATTGTCCTTTATCTTGTGGTTGTTGTGGTAGGGTTCAACTTTTCATTTCTGATGTCACCTGTAGCTTATTGCCATTTTGATTGTGTTTTGAGCAGTTCATAACATTTTCAGATTTTCTTGGATTGGTTTCCAGTGGGTGATATTTATTTCCTGTTCCCCCAATAGGAGGGCATGGAGGGCCTGCTGGGAACACTGGTTCAGCTCCTTGGTTCTGACGACATAAATGTTGTTACTTGTGCCGCTGGCATCCTGTCCAATCTCACCTGCAACAACTACAAGAACAAGATGATGGTGTGCCAGGTGGGTGGCATTGAGGCACTGGTACGTACGGTTCTGCGTGCCGGTGACAGGGAGGACATCACTGAGCCGGCAATCTGTGCCCTTCGCCATCTCACCTCCAGACATCAGGATGCGGAGATGGCCCAGAATGCAGTGCGGCTGCACTATGGGTTGCCAGTGGTGGTCAAACTCCTCCACCCTCCTTCACATTGGCCCCTTATTAAGGTAAGCACTAATCTACTACCTGTCAACCTGTTTTCTACAACACATTCTGGGTATTCTCAATATTCAGTCATCATCTAAATTAAATTGTTCCTGTGTTAAAGGAAATTTGTCTGAACTGCTATGAATCCACTTTCTCTTCCAGGCTACAGTTGGATTGATCCGAAATCTGGCTCTGTGCCCTGCCAACCACGCACCTCTGAGGGAACAGGGTGCAATCCCTAGACTGGTCCAGCTGCTTGTCAGAGCCCACCAGGACACCCAAAGACGCACCTCCATGGGAGGAACACAGCAACAGTTTGTGGTAGGTCCAACTTTAGCACTCAGAGGAAACTATGCATTTGAAAGTGCTGGTGGCTTTTTGCTCATCAGTTTATCATACAGGAAGGAGTTCGCATGGAGGAGATTGTTGAGGGCTGCACAGGAGCACTGCACATTCTTGCCAGAGATATTCATAACAGAATTGTCATCAGAGGTCTCAACACCATTCCACTCTTTGTCCAGGTATGTTCATCAACAGCAGGGTTACCACTTTTATCAGGCTTCTGCCACATCTGGAAGGTGGCGGTGGTCTAGTGGTAGGATACTTGCGTATGGTTCCAGAGGTCCCAGGTTCGAATCCCACCTCTAGCACTACCACCACTGGGTCCCTGAGCAAGACCCTTAACCCTGAATTGCTCCAGGGGGGACTGTCCCTGTAATCAGGACATGGAAGTCGCTCTGGATAAGAGCGTCTGCTAAATGCCGTAAATGTAATGTAAATCTGTCCACATCTGCTCTTCATTCCTGTAACGCAGATTAAAGTCAGTAACTGTTGGTTAATAAGACACTTATTTATCTGGTCACTGACCGGTCTGACAGGTCTTTACACCCAAATCTGCCTCAGAACAGATCAGGCTTAATCTAAGCAAGTCATATATAGGTTTTATTACACAAACCATTTCTTTTACCCTGTGTAGGTCTGTTGAAAGTTTAAAAAAAAAAAAAAAAAGTGTAAAACAAGCCTGAGGTTTTGTTTAGCCCATCACGTTTAGGCTGGCATGTGCAGCAGTGATCCTGACCCCCCTCTTGCCTACTCATCTCTCAACAGCTGCTCTACTCTCCCATTGAGAACATCCAGCGTGTAGCTGCAGGCGTCCTGTGTGAGTTAGCCCAGGATAAAGAGGCGGCTGAGGCCATCGAGGCAGAAGGAGCCACTGCTCCCCTCACAGAACTGCTGCACTCCAGAAACGAGGGTGTTGGTGAGTTCTTCTTTATTCACATTTGAAATGCTGCTTAACTGTGGAGACTCTTAGACATTTCTATTTTGTGGAACATGCAAATTATATGGTCTGGTTCTGGCTGCAAGAAGCCATTGTGCTTATTTGATCGGAAACGTGCCGAGTAAGATCTGAGTGGACCCACATCTGCATAGGATGCTTTTGGATTTAAGGTTTTGCCTCTAACATTTTTTTAGATTGAGATCAAGTGTGTTAATGCACAGACAACATTCTGCACTGTTAGTACTTCCACAGTAAATGATATGGTTGCTGTGAGGACCATAAATGTTCTGTAGGGGACTATTAGTGTCCCTGTTTGCTCTGTCCTGATGTGTCTAAGGATTAAACAAATGTTTAGGACTTAATATTTATCATTGTATGTGCAGAGTTGTGTACAATGAAATTGAAGTGAATGGAAAAATATACAGTGCAGTAAAATGAACTAATAAATATAAGTACCATCTGTACAATATACCAAACAGTTGGCACAGGATAAATTAGAGGGTTTAATATTTTTAACATACAAAAAGGTAAAAGTAATTGTGCGTCAGGAGGGGTCAGGATTGGTTTGCAGTGTCCACGTTTATTTCAGGAATCTCATTCCTCCCTCTGTGTTGGTGCAGTTGGGCTAAGCTGTTTGTTTGGTTGTTGTGATGGTACTATCTCTCCTCCACAGCCACGTACGCTGCTGCAGTGCTGTTCCGCATGTCTGAGGATAAACCCCAGGACTACAAGAAGAGGCTGTCTGTGGAGCTTACCAGCTCTCTGTTCAGGACTGAGCCCATGACCTGGAACGAGGTAGAGCAGCTCATCCTGGCTAAACCCTGCTCAAATCTCCATTCCAGATTATTACCATAAAACCAATCCTAGGTCAAAGCCCAACACCACACTGTGACTGGGGCAGCAAATGTGGCATGGGAGATTTGTGGGGAATTTTAAAACTCTTTTGAAGCAGTTTTGTCCAATGTAGGAAAAACTTTTTTTTTTTTTTGGGGGGGGGGAGATAATTCAAGCCAAGGTTTTAATTGTATTTTTTACATTTCCTCCCTCAGACTGGAGACTTGGGTCTGGATATTGGAGCTCAGGGAGAACCTCTCGGCTACAGACAGGACGGTGAGTTTACGGCCGTTTTCTTACAGAACCCAGCTCGCTCTAACTCACTGCCCTGAGTGGTAGTTTGTAGCTTCTGCCTGTCTGTGGACTTGGTTCTGAAAAGTCTTCCTCACAGACTGTGTGGTCAGGAACCTGAAGTGTGCCGTTATGCTGTGCTTTTTCTAACGGCTGTGTGCGCCCCTCCCTCCACTCCCTATCCACAACCCCCCTCATCCACAGACCCCAGCTACCGCTCCTACCACTCCGGAGGGTACGGCCAAGACGCCATGGGGATGGACCCCATGATGGAGCATGAAATGGGTGGACACCACCCTGGACCAGAGTACCCTGTGGACGGCCTGCCCGACCTGGGTCACACCCAGGACCTGATTGATGGGCTTCCCCCCGGCGACAGTAATCAGCTGGCTTGGTTTGATACTGATCTGTAAATAAAGTACGTTTTAGGTGAGGCACTAAAGCACCGTGGCTGAGACTGTGTGTGTTTAATGCATGCTGGGAGCAGAACTAACCTGTTGGGCTTTATGGTTCCGTGGAGTCTGGATCCTGACGGACTGTTTTTGTCTCCACAGCTGTACCGTGTGATCTGAATGAACCTGCATTGTGATTTGGCCTGTGGAGTTGCTGAGCGGTCTCGAGAGAGTGGGCTAGTTTCTCTGGAAGTGCCTGACACACTAATACAAGCTGAGTTTCCTATGGGAACACGAGCAAGTAAAACTTTTTGTTCTGGTCCTCATTGGTCAGAGTTTTAACCGCAAAAGAGGTTTCGGTTGGGTGGGTGACTCAAAGAAAGCTCAAGACGTGGATCATGAGATGGAATTTTCAACCTTAGCCTTGCCAGTTTTTTTTTTTTTTCTTTATTTCTTTCTTTTTACGTTTTTATTACCTTTCTTTTTTAAAAGGATTCTTCTGTCTGATGGTACTTATCTAGCTTGCTTTGATACTCGTCTTTTATTTTGCAGTAATTTGTATTCTTTTCAAATCTGTGTTAAATTATAGTGGTAATGCTCCATCAATTAAAGTTTTATCCCGTTTCTGGTGTAGAACACTAATTAATCAGTTGAATTGTATTCTGATCAAGTGTAACATTGTGTAGCTTTTGTATAAAACCGAAAGTGGGAGGAAATGGTCCAAATATGGCTTTCTTGCTTTAATAAGATCACTGTTTCCAGTGTCTCAAATGTTCCAAAGGGTCTGCAATCAGAGGGGCCACTTCTTCTTTTTCCCCTCCAGTTTTTTTTGATGGTAGCTCTAGAAGGTTTTGAAAAGAACCCCTAATTATTGTAGCCTGCTGTGTTTATTGGAGACATGGTTATGGCATGGCTAAACAATAAAATAATGGACAAAACCCACCTGTTTCAGGGTGTCTGTGGGGTCTCCGTAATCAGGACGGGGTTTAGACTCGGAGTTTCTGAGGTGCTCAGATGTTCTGGACGCATTTCATGTTGAGGGTTCACCTCACAGTCACACGTACCAAACCTTTCAGATCATTTCATGTACAAAGCTATAGGTGTTTATGTAAATGTGCATCATTTTGGATAAATTATTTCATTTTAAGAAATTAAATTGACATAATACCCAACTTTGTAATGTTTTCAGTGTTGCTCAGAAAAACTAATTTGGACCTTGATGTCCTTCAGAACCTTCTTCCACCATTCTTTTTCTTATTCAAATGAAACAGAATAGTGTTTATTGCAGGTGATTAATTTATAAATACAACGGCGTGCCAAAATCACAAAAAATTAGTGTTAATCTACAGAGGGACGGAACAGGGTTCTAGACGTTTCACTCTTCAGTGTCCGACTCCTTTCAGGATGTCTTCAGCAAGTGACCCCACTGCAGCACCGGCCTGAGACCTGGGAACCAATTCACAAAAATAATCCAATAAAACACCAAACTATTACACACCATATTAATCCCGCGTCCCCGTCTAAGAGGAAACGGAAGCGTTTTACCCCTTCACTCGCTCTCGGCTTGGGAAAGTACAGAAATAAACTGAAAAGCTGAAATAATAGTTTACTCATGAATATGCTAATTAGAAAACCGTGCCAAGTACAGACCTGCCTGAAAAAGATAACGGCTCGGTCGCTCTGTTATTGATGCTCTTCGTGGTGCAGGAACGCACTAATTATTTTTACACAAAGTTCTGCCCACAAAGTCCTTCAGAAGTAAAACACTAGTTTAGCTACGTGTATTGATTTCACTACAGTGTTGCAGCACAACCGGGAATATTTTAAACATCAACACCAACAAACTACTTCAAGCCCCTCGACCTCTATGGACGTTGACCCCCCAACGCCACGCTGTAGTTAAGACGTTTTATCTGAAGTGAGCGCAGTGCCGTTAGCAGTG